>CM055116.1:474492226-474737462 GCA_029206835.1 Rana muscosa | reverse complement strand
CCCTGTCCCTAGAAACAAGGACTTGCACAGTGAAAGAAACTGACACTCTCCCTACCTAGAGTTTTCTGTCCCTAGAAAAAATGTTTTTTTAAAGCACACTATAGCACAAGGAGAATTCACTCACTGTCCTTCCCTGTCCCTAGAAACAAGGACTTGCACAGTGAAAGAAACTGACACTCTCCCTACCTAGAGTTTTCTGTCCCTAGAAAAAATGTTTTTTTAAAGCACACTATAGCACAAGGAGAATTCACTCACTGTCCTTCCCTGTCCCTAGAAACAAGGACTTGCACAGTGAAAGAAACTGACACTCTCCCTACCTAGAGTTTTCTGTCCCTAGAAAAAATGTTT
The DNA here is from genome assembly GCA_029206835.1 of Rana muscosa. NCBI lineage: Eukaryota > Metazoa > Chordata > Amphibia > Anura > Ranidae > Rana > Rana muscosa. The sequence goes on along the minus strand of CM055116.1, from coordinate 474,737,114 downwards.
TTTTAAAGCACACTATAGCACAAGGAGAATTCACTCACTGTCCTTCCCTGTCCCTAGAAACAAGGACTTGCACAGTGAAAGAAACTGACACTCTCCCTACCTAGAGTTTTCTGTCCCTAGAAAAAATGTTTTTTTAAAGCACACTATAGCACAAGGAGAATTCACTCACTGTCCTTCCCTGTCCCTAGAAACAAGGACTTGCACAGTGAAAGAAACTGACACTCTCCCTACCTAGAGTTTTCTGTCCCTAGAAAAAATGTTTTTTTAAAGCACACTATAGCACAAGGAGAATTCACTCACTGTCCTTCCCTGTCCCTAGAAACAAGGACTTGCACAGTGAAAGAAACTGACACTCTCCCTACCTAGAGTTTTCTGTCCCTAGAAAAAATGTTTTTTTAAAGCACACTATAGCACAAGGAGAATTCACTCACTGTCCTTCCCTGTCCCTAGAAACAAGGACTTGCACAGTGAAAGAAACTGACACTCTCCCTACCTAGAGTTTTCTGTCCCTAGAAAAAATGTTTTTTTAAAGCACACTATAGCACAAGGAGAATTCACTCACTGTCCTTCCCTGTCCCTAGAAACAAGGACTTGCACAGTGAAAGAAACTGACACTCTCCCTACCTAGAGTTTTCTGTCCCTAGAAAAAATGTTTTTTTAAAGCACACTATAGCACAAGGAGAATTCACTCACTGTCCTTCCCTGTCCCTAGAAACAAGGACTTGCACAGTGAAAGAAACTGACACTCTCCCTATCTAGAGTTTTCTGTCCCTAGAAAAAATGTTTTTTTAAAGCACACTATAGCACAAGGAGAATTCACTCACTGTCCTTCCCTGTCCCTAGAAACAAGGACTTGCACAGTGAAAGAAACTGACACTCTCCCTACCTAGAGTTTTCTGTCCCTAGAAAAAATGTTTTTTTAAAGCACACTATAGCACAAGGAGAATTCACTCACTGTCCTTCCCTGTCCCTAGAAACAAGGACTTGCACAGTGAAAGAAACTGACACTCTCCCTATCTAGAGTTTTCTGTCCCTAGAAAAAATGTTTTTTTTAAAGCACACTATAGCACAAGGAGAATTCACTCACTGTCCTTCCCTGTCCCTAGAAACAAGGACTTGCACAGTGAAAGAAACTGACACTCTCCCTACCTAGAGTTTTCTGTCCCTAGAATTTTTTTTTTTTTAAAGCACACTATAGCACAAGGAGAATTCACTCACTGTCCTTCCCTGTCCCTAGAAACAAGGACTTGCACAGTGAAAGAAACTGACACTCTCCCTACCTAGAGTTTTCTGTCCCTAGAAAAAATGTTTTTTTAAAGCACACTATAGCACAAGGAGAATTCACTCACTGTCCTTCCCTGTCCCTAGAAACAAGGACTTGCACAGTGAAAGAAACTGACACTCTCCCTACCTAGAGTTTTCTGTCCCTAGAAAAAATGTTTTTTTAAAGCACACTATAGCACAAGGAGAATTCACTCACTGTCCTTCCCTGTCCCTAGAAACAAGGACTTGCACAGTGAAAGAAACTGACACTCTCCCTACCTAGAGTTTTCTGTCCCTAGAAAAAAAGTTTTTTTAAAGCACACTATAGCACAAGGAGAATTCACTCACTGTCCTTCCCTGTCCCTAGAAACAAGGACTTGCACAGTGAAAGAAACTGACACTCTCCCTACCTAGAGTTTTCTGTCCCTAGAAAAAATGTTTTTTTAAAGCACACTATAGCACAAGGAGAATTCACTCACTGTCCTTCCCTGTCCCTAGAAACAAGGACTTGCACAGTGAAAGAAACTGACACTCTCCCTACCTAGAGTTTTCTGTCCCTAGAAAAAATGTTTTTTTAAAGCACACTATAGCACAAGGAGAATTCACTCACTGTCCTTCCCTGTCCCTAGAAACAAGGACTTGCACAGTGAAAGAAACTGACACTCTCCCTACCTAGAGTTTTCTGTCCCTAGAAAAAATGTTTTTTTAAAGCACACTATAGCACAAGGAGAATTCACTCACTGTCCTTCCCTGTCCCTAGAAACAAGGACTTGCACAGTGAAAGAAACTGACACTCTCCCTACCTAGAGTTTTCTGTCCCTAGAAAAAATGTTTTTTTAAAGCACACTATAGCACAAGGAGAATTCACTCACTGTCCTTCCCTGTCCCTAGAAACAAGGACTTGCACAGTGAAAGAAACTGACACTCTCCCTACCTAGAGTTTTCTGTCCCTAGAAAAAATGTTTTTTTAAAGCACACTATAGCACAAGGAGAATTCACTCACTGTCCTTCCCTGTCCCTAGAAACAAGGACTTGCACAGTGAAAGAAACTGACACTCTCCCTACCTAGAGTTTTCTGTCCCTAGAAAAAATGTTTTTTTAAAGCACACTATAGCACAAGGAGAATTCACTCACTGTCCTTCCCTGTCCCTAGAAACAAGGACTTGCACAGTGAAAGAAACTGACACTCTCCCTACCTAGAGTTTTCTGTCCCTAGAAAAAATGTTTTTTTAAAGCACACTATAGCACAAGGAGAATTCACTCACTGTCCTTCCCTGTCCCTAGAAACAAGGACTTGCACAGTGAAAGAAACTGACACTCTCCCTACCTAGAGTTTTCTGTCCCTAGAAAAAATGTTTTTTTAAAGCACACTATAGCACAAGGAGAATTCACTCACTGTCCTTCCCTGTCCCTAGAAACAAGGACTTGCACAGTGAAAGAAACTGACACTCTCCCTACCTAGAGTTTTCTGTCCCTAGAAAAAATGTTTTTTTAAAGCACACTATAGCACAAGGAGAATTCACTCACTGTCCTTCCCTGTCCCTAGAAACAAGGACTTGCACAGTGAAAGAAACTGACACTCTCCCTACCTAGAGTTTTCTGTCCCTAGAAAAAATGTTTTTTTAAAGCACACTATAGCACAAGGAGAATTCACTCACTGTCCTTCCCTGTCCCTAGAAACAAGGACTTGCACAGTGAAAGAAACTGACACTCTCCCTACCTAGAGTTTTCTGTCCCTAGAAAAAATGTTTTTTTAAAGCACACTATAGCACAAGGAGAATTCACTCACTGTCCTTCCCTGTCCCTAGAAACAAGGACTTGCACAGTGAAAGAAACTGACACTCTCCCTACCTAGAGTTTTCTGTCCCTAGAAAAAATGTTTTTTTAAAGCACACTATAGCACAAGGAGAATTCACTCACTGTCCTTCCCTGTCCCTAGAAACAAGGACTTGCACAGTGAAAGAAACTGACACTCTCCCTACCTAGAGTTTTCTGTCCCTAGAAAAAATGTTTTTTTAAAGCACACTATAGCACAAGGAGAATTCACTCACTGTCCTTCCCTGTCCCTAGAAACAAGGACTTGCACAGTGAAAGAAACTGACACTCTCCCTACCTAGAGTTTTCTGTCCCTAGAAAAAATGTTTTTTTAAAGCACACTATAGCACAAGGAGAATTCACTCACTGTCCTTCCCTGTCCCTAGAAACAAGGACTTGCACAGTGAAAGAAACTGACACTCTCCCTACCTAGAGTTTTCTGTCCCTAGAAAAAATGTTTTTTTAAAGCACACTATAGCACAAGGAGAATTCACTCACTGTCCTTCCCTGTCCCTAGAAACAAGGACTTGCACAGTGAAAGAAACTGACACTCTCCCTACCTAGAGTTTTCTGTCCCTAGAAAAAATGTTTTTTTAAAGCACACTATAGCACAAGGAGAATTCACTCACTGTCCTTCCCTGTCCCTAGAAACAAGGACTTGCACAGTGAAAGAAACTGACACTCTCCCTACCTAGAGTTTTCTGTCCCTAGAAAAAATGTTTTTTTAAAGCACACTATAGCACAAGGAGAATTCACTCACTGTCCTTCCCTGTCCCTAGAAACAAGGACTTGCACAGTGAAAGAAACTGACACTCTCCCTACCTAGAGTTTTCTGTCCCTAGAAAAAATGTTTTTTTAAAGCACACTATAGCACAAGGAGAATTCACTCACTGTCCTTCCCTGTCCCTAGAAACAAGGACTTGCACAGTGAAAGAAACTGACACTCTCCCTACCTAGAGTTTTCTGTCCCTAGAAAAAATGTTTTTTTAAAGCACACTATAGCACAAGGAGAATTCACTCACTGTCCTTCCCTGTCCCTAGAAACAAGGACTTGCACAGTGAAAGAAACTGACACTCTCCCTACCTAGAGTTTTCTGTCCCTAGAAAAAATGTTTTTTTAAAGCACACTATAGCACAAGGAGAATTCACTCACTGTCCTTCCCTGTCCCTAGAAACAAGGACTTGCACAGTGAAAGAAACTGACACTCTCCCTACCTAGAGTTTTCTGTCCCTAGAAAAAATGTTTTTTTAAAGCACACTATAGCACAAGGAGAATTCACTCACTGTCCTTCCCTGTCCTTAGAAACAAGGACTTGCACAGTGAAAGAAACTGACACTCTCCCTACCTAGAGTTTTCTGTCCCTAGAAAAAATGTTTTTTTAAAGCACACTATAGCACAAGGAGAATTCACTCACTGTCCTTCCCTGTCCCTAGAAACAAGGACTTGCACAGTGAAAGAAACTGACACTCTCCCTACCTAGAGTTTTCTGTCCCTAGAAAAAATGTTTTTTTAAAGCACACTATAGCACAAGGAGAATTCACTCACTGTCCTTCCCTGTCCCTAGAAACAAGGACTTGCACAGTGAAAGAAACTGACACTCTCCCTACCTAGAGTTTTCTGTCCCTAGAAAAAATGTTTTTTTAAAGCACACTATAGCACAAGGAGAATTCACTCACTGTCCTTCCCTGTCCCTAGAAACAAGGACTTGCACAGTGAAAGAAACTGACACTCTCCCTACCTAGAGTTTTCTGTCCCTAGAAAAAATGTTTTTTTAAAGCACACTATAGCACAAGGAGAATTCACTCACTTTCCTTCCCTGTCCCTAGAAACAAGGACTTGCACAGTGAAAGAAACTGACACTCTCCCTACCTAGAGTTTTCTGTCCCTAGAAAAAATGTTTTTTTAAAGCACACTATAGCACAAGGAGAATTCACTCACTGTCCTTCCCTGTCCCTAGAAACAAGGACTTGCACAGTGAAAGAAACTGACACTCTCCCTACCTAGAGTTTTCTGTCCCTAGAAAAAATGTTTTTTTAAAGCACACTATAGCACAAGGAGAATTCACTCACTGTCCTTCCCTGTCCCTAGAAACAAGGACTTGCACAGTGAAAGAAACTGACACTCTCCCTACCTAGAGTTTTCTGTCCCTAGAAAAAATGTTTTTTTAAAGCACACTATAGCACAAGGAGAATTCACTCACTGTCCTTCCCTGTCCCTAGAAACAAGGACTTGCACAGTGAAAGAAACTGACACTCTCCCTACCTAGAGTTTTCTGTCCCTAGAAAAAATGTTTTTTTAAAGCACACTATAGCACAAGGAGAATTCACTCACTGTCCTTCCCTGTCCCTAGAAACAAGGACTTGCACAGTGAAAGAAACTGACACTCTCCCTGCCTAGAGTTTTCTGTCCCTAGAAAAAATGTTTTTTTAAAGCACACTATAGCACAAGGAGAATTCACTCACTGTCCTTCCCTGTCCCTAGAAACAAGGACTTGCACAGTGAAAGAAACTGACACTCTCCCTACCTAGAGTTTTCTGTCCCTAGAAAAAATGTTTTTTTAAAGCACACTATAGCACAAGGAGAATTCACTCACTGTCCTTCCCTGTCCCTAGAAACAAGGACTTGCACAGTGAAAGAAACTGACACTCTCCCTACCTAGAGTTTTCTGTCCCTAGAAAAAATGTTTTTTTAAAGCACACTATAGCACAAGGAGAATTCACTCACTGTCCTTCCCTGTCCCTAGAAACAAGGACTTGCACAGTGAAAGAAACTGACACTCTCCCTACCTAGAGTTTTCTGTCCCTAGAAAAAATGTTTTTTTAAAGCACACTATAGCACAAGGAGAATTCACTCACTGTCCTTCCCTGTCCCTAGAAACAAGGACTTGCACAGTGAAAGAAACTGACACTCTCCCTACCTAGAGTTTTCTGTCCCTAGAAAAAATGTTTTTTTAAAGCACACTATAGCACAAGGAGAATTCACTCACTGTCCTTCCCTGTCCCTAGAAACAAGGACTTGCACAGTGAAAGAAACTGACACTCTCCCTACCTAGAGTTTTCTGTCCCTAGAATTTTTTTTTTTTAAAGCACACTATAGCACAAGGAGAATTCACTCACTGTCCTTCCCTGTCCCTAGAAACAAGGACTCGAACAGTAAAACACACTGACACTCTCCCTACCTATCCTTCTCTTTCCCTAAACTAAAGGAATCCAGGTTAAGCAAGAAAGAAATAAATGTCACTGTCCCTGCCTATGCTGCTCTTTCCCTGCTCCGGAACACACTACACTAGGCCGCCGTGCTGGCGGCCTTTTATAGTGTGGGGCGTGTACTAAACACCCTCAGCAATAATTGGCCACAGGCATCCTGCCTGTGGCCAATCATTGCTCTCCTCGCTGCCGGCGCTGTGATTGGCCAAGCATGCGGGGTCACAGTGCATGCTTGGCCAATCACAGCGCCTGGATGACACTGCGATGGCGTAGTGCATTGTGGGCCGTTCGCGTCACTCGAATTTGGCGCGAACGGCCCAAATCGTTCGATCTTCGTCGAACGATCGAACAGCCGATGTTCGAGTCGAACGCATGTTCGACTCGAACACGAAGCTCATCCCTACTTGAGAGGCAAGGAAGTCCTCCTCTGTTCTGCCTCAAGTGCCCTGTCCATTATTCCACGCAGCGTGTGCTCCAACAGGTGGACAAGAGGTACAGTGTCACTGATGCATGCACTGTCACTGCTCACCATCCTCGTGGCCTCCTCAAATGGTGCCAGGACAGTGCATGCATCCCTGATCATGCCCCACTGGCGTGGTGAAAAAAACCCGAGCTCCCCTGACCCTGTCCTGGTGCCGTAGTCGCACAGGTACTCATTGATGGCCCTCTGCTGCGTGTGCAGCCGCTGCAGCATGGCCAACGTTGAGTTCCACCTGGTGGGCATGTCACATATAAGGCGGTTCTTGGGCAGGTTCAACTCCTTTTGCAGCTCAGCCAGGCGAGCACTGGCATTATAAGATCTGCGGAAATGCACACAGACTTTCCTGGCCTGCATCAGGACATCCTGTAAGCCCGGGTACCTGCCCAAGAACCGCTGCACCACCAGGTTAAGGACGTGAGCCATACAGGGCACATGGGTCAGTTGTCCCTGTCGGAGGGCGGATAGGAGGTTGGTGCCATTGTCGCAAACCACCATTCCTGGCTTAAGCTGGCATGGCGTCAACCACCTCTCGGCCTGCCCCTGCAGAGCAGACAGGACCTCTGCCCCAGTGTGGCTCCTGTCCCCCAAACACACCAGCGCAAGCACGGCATGGCATCTTTTTGCCTGCGTACTTGCGTAGCCCCTTGAACGCCTACGGAGCACCGCTGGTTCCGAGGACAAACCACAGGAAGAGGCCATGGAGGAAGAAGAAGAGGAGGGGGTGGAGGAGAGAGGTGTGTCACAACCAGTAGTAGCATTTTGGAGGCGTGGCGGTGGAACAACCTCCAACACTACTGCACCTTGTCCTGCATCCTTCCCAGCTGCCAAAAGAGTGACCCAATGGGCCGTGAAAGAAAGGTAACGTCCCTGTCCATGCCTGCTGGACCATGAGTCAGCGGTAATATGCACCTTACCGCTGACCGCCCTGTCCAGCGAGGCAAAGACATTGCCTTCCACATGCCTGTAGAGAGCCGGAATCGCCTTCCGTGAGAAAAAGTGGCGTTTGGGAACCTGCCACTGAGGAACCGCACATTGCACAAACTCACGGAAGGGGGCCGAGTCTACCAACTGAAAAGGCAGCAGTTGAAGCGCTAGCAATTTAGCCAAGCTAGCATTCAACCGCTGGGCATGTGGATGGCTGGGAGTGAACTTCTTTCGACGGTACAGCAGCTGGGGCAGGGAAATTTGCCTGCTAGAATCGGACGTCGGTGTACTGCTAGCAGAGTGGCCACAAGTACTTGGCTGTGACACACCTAATTCTACACCTTCATTCCTCTCAGTGCAGGTTTCAGAGAGGACTGATGGTATAGTGGGGTTGGAGATCCCAGCTGATGCGGTGCAAGGAGAGGTCCGCTTTGTTCTTTGGTGTGGGTCTTTAAGGTAGGCTTGCCAACGAGCTGCATGGCAGGTCAACATATGTCTAATCAAGCATGTGGTGCCCAAGCGGCTGATGTTTTGGCCACGCGATATACGCTTTAGAGATATGTTGCAAACAGCAGCTGTGCGATCTGATGCACTCGCCTCAAAAAAGGCCCACACCAAAGAACTTTTTGAATGACGGGCAGAGGCAGCGCCCTGCACAGGCGGAGCTCTGCGGTGTGATTCCGTCGGTGTTCTGCCCATACGCTGGCCACCCAAGGGCATCCTGCCTCGTTGGAGATGTGCCTCCTCCTCATCCTCCTCCTCCTCCTCTCTCCTATTAGGCACCCACGTGGAGTCAGTGACCTCATCATCCCCTCCCTCCTCATCACTGGAGCCAATCTGGCAGTATGCTGCAGCTGCTAGAGCATGACTGCCAGATTGGTGTCCTTCTTGAGCATCCCCTCTCTCTGCTCTCACGCTACTGCCTTCCTCTAGCTGGGTATCATCATCAGATCCTTCGAAACGCTGGGCATCCTCCTGGAGCATGTACCCAACACTGTGCTCAAACAGTTCGGGGGACTCCTCAGGAGGAGGACATGGTGGGTCTAGGGAAGGAGTGACTAATGATGACATTGATACCAGAGAAGAGGACGCTTTGGCAGCTGCTTTGCCAGTACCCTGAGCCTGGGTGAGAGAGGATGAGGAGGATGAGGTGGGCTTGGTCATCCACTCTACCAAGTCTTCAGCATGATGTGGCTCAACATGTCCAGCTGCCGAAAAGAAGGACAAGCGTGTCCCATGGCCACGTGCTGATGACAATGCACCGCGTCCACGACCAGCACTGTTGCCCCCAGACACAGAGCCCGCTTGCCCTCTTTTTTTGCCTCCTGACTGTCTGCCTCTCCTTGTTTGCCTTGCAGACATTTTAATGGATGGCCTGCAGGGAGATGGGAAAAACAGCAATAAGGGCTACCTTCAGGTGTATACTGTGCAGGAGGCTTAGCAACAAAGACACTGACACTGTCCCCTGCCTATCCTTTTCTGTCCCTAAACACAAGGATTTGCAATATGCTTCAGCAAGATTGGTTTAGCACAGAATAGCACACTGATAGTTTCCTTCACTGTCCTTCTCTGTCCCTACAAACAAGATTTCGCACAGAATAGCACACTGATAGTTTCCACGAGTGTCCTTCTCTGTCCCTAAACTCAAGGATTTCAAATATGGTTCAGCAAGATTGGTTTAGAACAGAATAGCACACTGACACTTTCCCTCACTGTCCTTCTCTGTCCCTACAAACAAGATTTAGCACAGAATAGCACACTGATAGTTTCCACGAGTGTCCTTCTCTGTCCCTAAACTCAAGGATTTCAAATATGGTTCAGCAAGATTGGTTTAGAACAGAATAGCACACTGACAGTTTCCCCGAGTGTCCTTCTCTGTCCCTAAACTCAAGGATTTCAAATATGGTTCAGCAAGATTGGTTTAGGACAGAATAGCACACTGACACTTTCCCTCACTGTCCTTCTCTGTCCCTACAAACAAGATTTAGCACAGAATAGCACACTGATAGTTTCCACGAGTGTCCTTCTCTGTCCCTAAACTCAAGGATTTCAAATATGGTTCAGCAAGATTGGTTTAGAACAGAATAGCACACTGACAGTTTCCCTCACTGTCCTTCTCTGTCCCTACAAACAAGATTTAGCACAGAATAGCACACTGATAGTTTCCACGAGTGTCCTTCTCTGTCCCTAAACTCAAGGATTTCAAATATGGTTCAGCAAGATTGGTTTAGAACAGAATAGCACACTGACAGTTTCCCCGAGTGTCCTTCTCTGTCCCTAAACTCAAGGATTTCAAATATGGTTCAGCAAGATTGGTTTAGGACAGAATAACACACTGACACTTTCCCTCACTGTCCTTCTCTGTCCCTACAAACAAGATTTAGCACAGAATAGCACACTGATAGTTTCCACGAGTGTCCTTCTCTGTCCCTAAACTCAAGGATTTCAAATATGGTTCAGCAAGATTGGTTTAGAACAGAATAGCACACTGACAGTTTCCCCGAGTGTCCTTCTCTGTCCCTAAACCCAAGGATTTCAAATATGGTTCAGCAAGATTGGTTTAGGACAGAATAGCACACTGACACTTTCCCTCACTGTCCTTCTCTGTCCCTACAAACAAGATTTAGCACAGAATAGCACACTGATAGTTTCCACGAGTGTCCTTCTCTGTCCCTAAACTCAAGGATTTCAAATATGGTTCAGCAAGATTGGTTTAGGACAGAATAGCACACTGACACTTTCCCTCACTGTCCTTCTCTGTCCCTACAAACAAGATTTAGCACAGAATAGCACACTGATAGTTTCCACGAGTGTCCTTCTCTGTCCCTAAACTCAAGGATTTCAAATATGGTTCAGCAAGATTGGTTTAGAACAGAATAGCACACTGACAGTTTCCCTCACTGTCCTTCTCTGTCCCTACAAACAAGATTTAGCACAGAATAGCACACTGATAGTTTCCACGAGTGTCCTTCTCTGTCCCTAAACTCAAGGATTTCAAATATGGTTCAGCAAGATTGGTTTAGAACAGAATAGCACACTGACAGTTTCCCCGAGTGTCCTTCTCTGTCCCTAAACTCAAGGATTTCAAATATGGTTCAGCAAGATTGGTTTAGGACAGAATAGCACACTGACACTTTCCCTCACTGTCCTTCTCTGTCCCTACAAACAAGATTTAGCACAGAATAGCACACTGATAGTTTCCACGAGTGTCCTTCTCTGTCCCTAAACTCAAGGATTTCAAATATGGTTCAGCAAGATTGGTTTAGAACAGAATAGCACACTGACAGTTTCCCCGAGTGTCCTTCTCTGTCCCTAAACTCAAGGATTTCAAATATGGTTCAGCAAGATTGGTTTAGGACAGAATAGCACACTGACACTTTCCCTCACTGTCCTTCTCTGTCCCTACAAACAAGATTTAGCACAGAATAGCACACTGATAGTTTCCACGAGTGTCCTTCTCTGTCCCTAAACTCAAGGATTTCAAATATGGTTCAGCAAGATTGGTTTAGAACAGAATAGCACACTGACAGTTTCCCCGAGTGTCCTTCTCTGTCCCTAAACTCAAGGATTTCAAATATGGTTCAGCAAGATTGGTTTAGGACAGAATAGCACACTGACACTTTCCCTCACTGTCCTTCTCTGTCCCTACAAACAAGATTTAGCACAGAATAGCACACTGATAGTTTCCACGAGTGTCCTTCTCTGTCCCTAAACTCAAGGATTTCAAATATGGTTCAGCAAGATTGGTTTAGAACAGAATAGCACACTGACAGTTTCCCCGAGTGTCCTTCTCTGTCCCTAAACTCAAGGATTTCAAATATGGTTCAGCAAGATTGGTTTAGGACAGAATAGCACACTGAAACTTTCCCTCACTGTCCTTCTCTGTCCCTACAAACAAGATTTAGCACAGAATAGCACACTGATAGTTTCCACGAGTGTCCTTCTCTGTCCCTAAACTCAAGGATTTCAAATATGGTTCAGCAAGATTGGTTTAGAACAGAATAGCACACTGACACTTTCCCTCACTGTCCTTCTCTGTCCCTACAAACAAGATTTAGCACAGAATAGCACACTGTTAGTTTCCACGAGTGTCCTTCTCTGTCCCTAAACTCAAGGATTTCAAATATGGTTCAGCAAGATTGGTTTAGGACAGAATAGCACACTGACACTTTCCCTCACTGTCCTTCTCTGTCCCTACAAACAAGATTTAGCACAGAATAGCACACTGATAGTTTCCCCGAGTGTCCTTCTCTGTCCCTAAACTCAAGGATTTCAAATATGGTTCAGCAAGATTGGTTTAGAACAGAATAGCACACTGACAGTTTCCCCGAGTGCCCTTCTCTGTCCCTAAACTCAAGGATTTCAAATATGGTTCAGCAAGATTGGTTTAGGACAGAATAGCACACTGACACTTTCCCTCACTGTCCTTCTCTGTCCCTACAAACAAGATTTAGCACAGAATAGCACCCTGATAGTTTCCCCGAGTGTCCTTCTCTGTCCCTAAACTCAAGGATTTCAAATATGGTTCAGCAAGATTGGTTTAGAACAGAATAGCACACTGAAAGTTTCCCCGAGTGTCCTTCTCTGTCCCTAAACTCAAGGATTTCAAATATGGTTCAGCAAGATTGGTTTAGGACAGAATAGCACACTGACACTTTCCCTCACTGTCCTTCTCTGTCCCTACAAACAAGATTTAGCACAGAATAGCACACTGATAGTTTCCCTCACTGTCCTTCTCTGTCCCTACAAACAAGATTTAGCACAGAATAGCACACTGATAGTTTCCACGAGTGTCCTTCTCTGTCCCTAAACTCAAGGATTTCAAATACGGTTCAGCAAGATTGGTTTAGAACAGAATAGCACACTGACAGTTTCCCTCACTGTCCTTCTCTGTCCCTACAAACAAGGATTAGCACAGAATAGCACACTGACACTTTCCCTCACTGTCCTTCTCTGTCCCTACAAACAAGGTTTAGCACAGAATGACACACTGACACTCTCCCTACCTATCCTTCTCTGTCCTTAAACACAAGGAATCCAGGATTAGTAAAGGAAAAAAATGACACTGTCCCTGCCTATGCTTCTCTTTCCCTGCTCCGGAACACACTACACAAGGCCGCCGTGCTGGCGGCCTTTTATAGTGTGGGGCGTGTACTAAACCCCCTCAGCAATAATTGGCCACAGGCATCCTGCCTGTGGCCAATCATTGCTCTCCTCGCTGCCGGCGCTGTGATTGGCCAAGCATGCGGGGTCACAGTGCATGCTTGGCCAATCACAGCGCCTGGATGACACTGCGATGGCGTAGTGCATTGTGGGCCGTTCGCGTCACTCGAATTTGGCGCGAACGGCCCAAATCGTTCGATCTTCGTCGAACGATCGAACAGCCGATGTTCGAGTCGAACGTATGTTCGACTCGAACCTCGAAGCTCATCCCTATCCAACACACTGACACTAACTGACACTGATACTAATTTAAAAAAAAATCCTGTCCAAAAAGTACTGACCTTTGACCCTGACCTTGACCCAAACACTAACCCTGGGGCTGACCTAGATCAAACCTTGATCTAGGTATTTTTTATTTTTATGTTTTTCTACACACACTTTTTTTCCTATCCCTACAAGAACAGAGAAAGATACATTGGGGGTTATTTACAAAAGGCAAATCCACTTTGCACTACAAGTGCAAACTACAAGTTGAAAGTGCACTTGGAAGTGCAGTCGCTGTAGATCTGAGGGGAACATGCAAGGAAAATAAAAAACAGCATTTTAGCTTGCACATGATTGGATAATAAAATCAGCAGTGCTTCCCCTCATTTCAGATCTACCCCTCAGATTTACAGCGACTGCACTTCCAAGTGCACTTTCAGTGCAATTTCAAGTGCACTTTGCACTTGTAGTTTGTACTTGTAGTGCAAAGTGGATTTGCCTTTCGTAAATGACCCCCAATGTGTTGCATGACTCCAAATATGCAATATTATACAAGCAACATCCACAGAGATATCCAGGAAGGATACTCTTCTCTCTCCAGTTTAACTAAACATCATCTTCTTCCTTCCTATTTCCTTTTATATTCTGAACAGCTGAGATGATAACTGCTCTACAAAGCAGGCTCTTATCTAGGCGGTATACTTCATTATACTTCCTCATTACTAATACTGGTTCAGTCAGCCTTTGAAAATGTTTTTGTTTGTTGGGTTTCCAGGTGGGTTTTTTCCTAATAATAAAGTTTTTTCCTAATAATAAGCAAAAAGATCTACAGAGAACAGGAGACCACAAATGCAATATGAATAATTAATCACGAGCCGTCATTAATAACAATGTGACCAATTAACTCTACTAGAAGATTTACAAAAACTGATATGAGATGATGTAAAATGTATCTGTAGGCAAAAACTGATGATTAGCTTCTGTGCAGAGACCAGCTAATGCAACTTATTCTGGCCATACACTATACGAAATATCGGCTGAAAATCGGTTGTTCAGACAGTTCGTTCGTTTTTCGAACAGTTAATGGGCACAAAATCGATAATCGTTGGGATGTTTTTGAGCCGAAAAAATGAAGGACAAGTTTGGAAATTTTCTGCCGAACGAACGATAAATTGAAAGGTTAATGTGTTTCCCGTCTGAACTTTCTGCACTAGGTATATGTAAAAAAAACGAACCAATTTTTTTTTTATTTATTTCCACTGAACGATTTATCGGTCATTACATGATGGCACTATCGTTTGCGCTCATGGCCGAACGTTCGTTTTTCGAAAGTTAGTTCGGACGATTTTTCGTATAGTGTATGGCCAGCATTAGATTATACATTTTGGACAGAGTGGAGATGGATTAGAACACCTATTATGCTTGTATTGCTCTCTATGTCCATTTTGGGGAGATTCACCCTCTCTATTTGTCCTGATTACCAGTATCTTTGAAAGTGAAAGTAAAAAGAAAATCCTGAATTTTGCGTTGTCACCAAAAAAGTAATAATGGGGAACATCTTCCAATTGGGACACTAGTTCTAGTGACCTGGGGGGTCCCCATGGGATTCCCCATTGTTGTAGAGATTTCCTCTCAGTTCCTGTTTTGGCTATGGGACAGGAAGTAAAGGGAAATACCCCCAATAGGATGCAGATGGCAAAATAAATCTGACAGGGGTTACAACCCTCCCTTACTCTATCCAAAATGAAAAAAAAATGTTTCCTATAGTTCTACCTTATTAAGAGGCTTGATTGAAGAGAAAAACATCCACAAAGTACAGAGCAGTCAAATAAAGAGAAAAACTTGGATACAAGTTGAGTTTCCCACAGTAGAGCTAAAGAGAAAGTTTTCAAACTTGTAGGACACTAGCAAAAAATTGAGGCATAACCATTTTCTCTTACCAGGGGATAAACCTATATAGCACTCCCAGATTGTAGGCCACAGTACCGCAATAACTGACAGTGGTGCCTTTGTCTGCCACAGCCACCTGCACCTTCCCAGGGCATTTGTAGCTGAGCAAGCTATCGATCTCTCTGTGCTCAACAACAAACTCTCATAGTAAGGGAAGGGAAAGGTCACTTATTGGCCTCCACCCTCTCAGTGTCTGTATAGTGGCTAGGAAGTGCAAGGGGAGAAAGTGAAAGCCAAATGACACTGCTGTGTTCAGTCTACAGCAGGTACAGCACTGCTAAACCAAGCCAGCTATCTATCCAACACAGGAGCAAATGACAGCCTGGAAGATTCCAAGTCTTTAACAGGCAGACTGCAGCTGCCCCTTGCAGATTCCAAAATGTGGTCAGTTGTCATCTCTATATATCTGTTGACCAAAATTTGGAATATGCAGTGGACAGGGTCTCTGATACAATGAGACTGTATTGCCCTATACACACGATCGGATTTCCGATGGAATAAAATCCAATGGATTTTTCCAACGGAATTCCGATGAAGCTGACTTTCATCAGTCTTGCCTACACCCTTTGGGCTGCTTTCGCTGATTTCGTGTTACCGCGTGTTAGTAAAAGTTTGGTGTTAGCCGATTCGCGCTTTTCAGTCTCTGTGCTTTTCAGTCCGTTGCAGCATGACGAATGTGCTATCTCCATTACGAATGCTAGTCTTACCAGAATGAACGCTCCCGTCTTGTAATTTAGTCTGAGCATGCATGGATTTTTCTCAGATGGAGTTCCCCACAGACGATCGGAATTTGCTATAGTTTTTTTTTCCATCGGTAACATTTAAAACATGTTCTATTTTTTTACACCGATGGAAAAAAGACAGATGGGGCCCCCACACGATCGTTTTTTCAGATGAAAGAAGTCCATCGGTCTTTATTCATCAGAAAAACCGATCGTGTGTACGCGCCATAAGAGATTTTAATTTGCCGACTGAAAATCATGCCTGGCGTTCTTAGTCAGCATTACAGTGGCGGGGGTAGAAAACCAGAGCGGACACAAGCACGCACAGCCTGCACCTCCAGCCAGCTTTCAGCACCCAGTGCCACCTCAGTGCCTTATGCCTCTCTATCAATCACAGTGCCTCATACCACTATTACATGCTGTGCTGTTCTATTACACACAGTGCCCCCCACCTTTGTATTACATGGTTTTTCCTACACCTTTGTGTCATGAGAGGTGCCTCATTCCTCTGTACTACACAAAGTGTCTCATGCCTCTCTTACAAGCAGTATTTAATACAGCTCTGTTAACCTCCCTGGCGGTTTGATTATTTCTGATTTTAGGTGCTGAAAGTGGTACCATTATTTTGCATGTAAATTTGGCGTTTTATATTGTAGGCCTGCAATTCTTAGGAATAACTCACTTAAATCTGTCCAAACAAGAGTCTAGTAGACCTTCCGGGTATGTTAAAGTTTGAAACACAAAATCATAAATTATAATATAATAAATAACTATAAATAATTATAACAAATAATAATGTAGCGCCCTGCTCCCAATAAGTGGGCGTTTGGGCATTAATTTAGCCCAGACAGATTGTTTATTTAAATTGTGGCACGGTTTCAGTTCGGTTGGTTGCATGATTTTCCACCGCTGGTTAGGGTTGGAAAGGCAACAGGCTGGACGTATTGGGTGTCTCTTTCCCAGCAGCAGCTCAGGGGGCGTGGTGAACCCGCTGTGCATGCTGGGAGGGGGTACTTAAGTGACAGACGCCATTAGGGTGGAGGAGAGTTGGGGGGTCATCTTCTTCGATCCTCACCTGAGGGCCCTCCTGGCCTCAGGGATGTGTTGGCAGTTCCCGCCTCGGGGCCACGTTGGCCCAAGGCCTCGCAACTGAGATGTAGGCCCAGGAGTTGCTGGGACCTACTGATCTATGGATGATCCTGTGTCGCCTTGCCTGATGGAAGGGACCGAGCAATTGAGGACTCAATTGGAGGATGCACCTGGATCCCAAAATCTACCTCACAGTGCTGCCGGAGTGGCTGAAAGATCCTGACAGTGAGAGCTGTGTTTTTTCTGAGGGAGATAACCCAGTGAGGGGTTATACAAGTCTGTGGCAGAGACTATTCTATTGAACAAATTCCAATACCAAGTCTGTGGCAGAGGCTATTCTATTTATTGAGCTTCGCACCGGCTGCTAGGCCAGTGAGATTGGGCCTATCCGGTGGTGGCTGAGTCCAGCGTGGAGACAGTCGCTCCTCTGGACCTAGGAAGTTTCCGTGATTGACAAGTAAGATACCTGAGTCCTCCCCATTCCTCTACCCCCTCTGTTGGAACGTTTTATTCAAATAAAACTCTTGAAATAGACTTTGTGTCGGTGCAGACATTTCTTATGGATAGACTCTTCAAGGAAAACCCCTGAGCCGAAAATTTGGAACAGTAAAGTAACATGCAAAGACCCAAAACTAAACCAGCAGCTCCTATGGGGGTACCGCTACAATAATATAATAATAATAAAAATTATTAAATAATGTAATCAAAAACACTGAAATTTGCTCAGTTGCAGAATTGTCGCTGTCATTACTTTTAGTGTTTGATGACGAATTCCCCCACAAATTGCTATCGCTCAATTCTGCAAGTGATTCTAATTTATTATCACTGTTTTCTAGCTGGTCTAAAACCACTTTTGACATAAAGGGACACTTTTTGGTTGCTATGGACAATCTCCATGTGTAATTATTTTATACAGTACTGTAATCTGTAAGATTACAGTATACTGTGTGTGTTTTTACTTTTTTGAATTTGGCGCCGATCTCCGCCCCTGTGTGTCGCAACGTTGCAGGGAACGGAGCTCGGCGGCACTCAGGCACTGTTTGAATCAAGCGAGGAGACAGCTCACACACACAGCGGGTAGACATCGCAGGATCCAGGGGACAAGGTAAGTAACTTTCCCTGTATCCTGCGATGCAATCCCGAGTCTGGCTCGGGGTTACCGCTAATGGTACTGAAGTTCCACCCCGAGCCAGACTCGGGAATACCGCTAGGCAGGTTAAATGCAGTGCATTAAACATTTTTAATAAATTCAATGGTGTAGATTTACTAAAGGCAAATAGACTGTGCAGTTGCACTCATTTTCCCCATAGCTTAGTGAATGTGGTGAAGCTTCACTTTGTAAAGAATACCCATTCAGGTGCAAGGAAATTAAAAAGCTCACAATTAAAGAGGAAGTAAACTTCCCTTGATTGTATGTACCTATAGGTAAGTCTATAATAAGGCTTACCTATAGGTACTGTAAATATCCCCTAAACTTGCATAGTTTAGGAGATATTTACTTTATACACCGCCGATGACATCATCGGCAAATGCGTTCTGAAGGAACGGCCTCTCCCGTGCTGTTTCATCAGAGCCATGTCCTGTGACCAGCGGCTCCCGTGCGCATGCACTGGAGTGGTGCCACGCGACTCCGGACAGTCACACAGTCAGAGTCCACGGACCCAGAAGGAAGACAGGCGAAGATGGATGTGGCCTCCAGCAGGGCTTCGTTTGCAGGTACGTTTTACATAATGTGCTAGTATGCGATGCATACTAGCACATTATGCCTTTATTTTGCAGGTCACCAAAAAAAGAGGCAGTGTTTACTGCCTTTTTAACGAAAATTTAAATTTATATAAAAAAAATATTGTAAAATATATGGTCAGCTGTTCAGAGCTAATTATAACTTTACAACATATCCAATTACTGTAAAATGCTATCTCATGAAATATTTATGAAAATACTTGATACTATGTGAAGCCCACACACATTTTGCACAATTCTAGTAGAACTTAATATACTGTATAGGTAAATTGTGTTCTCTCTCTATTTGGAGCTACTGCATTACCATCGACCCTTTGTCAACAACATTTTCTCTCCTGGAAGAGAGAGGACAAACCTTACGGAGGAAAAAAGCTACTTCCCCTTCCGCAGATACTTCTGACTTGTCATAACCCCTCTAGAGTTTGGATTGAATATTCCTGATTGCAACATTATCTTGGGACCAGGCTTCCTACAAACCAGATCGCATAGGAACTTTGAGATGTTACTTTCCCAGTTCACTAGACCTGAACATTCTTTATCCCTAATAAAGGGAATTCTATTGAAAGAATCCTACCCACAAGCCCTTTATATCTAAATGGGAACATGAATTCTGCATTTCTCCTGATTAGTTGGATTGGGACAAGATACTGACGTTTATGTACAGGACATTTATTTAGTCACGAGCGCAATAGTGTAATTATAAATTTCTTTCCACATAGTATTGTCTGCCCTAAAGTTTTACATAATATGGATCCATCTATCCCTGGCACTTGTTGGAAATGTTTGTAGGCCCCTGTTACCTGTTATGGTATGATAGATGGGCCACTTGTTCCTGAATTACACTCAAATGCCGCGTACAGACGATCGGACATTCCGACAACTAAACCGTGGATTTTTTTTCGACGGATGTTCACTCAAACTTGTCTTGCATACACACGGTCACACAAATGTTGTCGGAAATTGCGAACGTCAAGAGCGCATTGACGTACAACACTACGACGAGCCGAGAAAAATTAAGTTCAATGATTCCGAGCATGCGTCGAATTCCGAGCACGCGTAGAATTTTTGTGCGTTGAATTGTGTACACACGGTCGGAATTTCCGACAACAACCTTTGTTGTTGGAAAACTTGAGAACCAGCTCTCAAATTTTGGTGTTGGAAATTCCGACAACAAGCTCTCATCGAACATTTGTTGTCGTAAATTCCGACTGTGTGTATGCGGCATTACACTGGGATAAAGTACTACAGCTTAATTATAAGTCTGGGGGGATAAGATCCCAAACATACCTCGATCCTACAAACAAATCAAAAAGTAGACTCCAACATATCTTAACTTCAGCATGCACTGTGATCATCAGATATTGGAAAAACCTGACATTCCACTTCTAGTTGAATGGGCTTGTGAAATGGATTCCATCAGCCATATGGAGCAACTGATCTAATAGGAAAATGATAAGTCTGATGCTTACAACATCATGTGGACTGTATGGACCCATTTCAGATACTCTTCAAATTTTGCATCTTTTCTGGGATGAGCAGCTTGACGTTTCACCTCCAGGTGTGTTTTTTCTTACTTGGCTGGTCGGGCTCTCTGGAAATGGTGAGGGGCCCAGTCCTCCCTTCCTACCCCCTTTCCTGATCTCGTTCCCTTTCTTCTATCTCCAATTTTTTTTTTCTTTCTCTTTCTTCTTTTTGTTTGTCTTTGGCTGTACTCAGGGTTTAGCTTTTCTTTGACGATCTGTGTATGCTCCACAGTTATAATAGTGGGTATGGTTACTGCTATATGATATGAAGTTCTTATTATTCTATTTTTCCCTACCCCTTACTTTTTACTCTCATTGCTTTTTCCATTGATGTTCCATTGATGCTCTACGTATCATCAAAATAATCATTCTTCGCACTCTTGCCTTTAATAATCTTTATTATTACTTTACAAACATGACAGCCAATGTATATTTCTCATTTTCATAATCATTACGTCTTTAACATAACATGTATATTGCACATCTGCCTTTTCTTTATTCTCTGTATTCCTGATATACTATGGCTTGAATCTTTTTCTCTTTTGTTTTGAAAAATCGAATCAATTCAGATAAAACATAAATTGTGTTACATTACCTGTAGACTGTTATTCGGATATATTATACATTATAGATTGTCAGTAATGTTTAGGCATATGAATATTTATATTTTATTTTTTAATTGATAAATAAACAGAACAAAATGGCAATGGGATGTTCAAAGAATGGAAACCGAATAAAACCAATCAGATTTCAGCTTACTGCACATGATTCTTAGCTGCCAATGGTTACTGCACTTTGAGAATCATCAATCTAGATTGCCTTGTAGCTCCTCTTTATCTTTTCCCCCAACAGAAAAGGGAAGTTTGTAAAGAATTTTAACACCATGCTGCATTGTTTAGTTAAGTTGTTTGCCTTGTCTATGTTTTGTAACTATATGAGCCAGGGCATGCTCAGAGGCTCTGTTTTGTACCAACACATATTTCTAAAACAATAAAAAGAATTTGCAAAAAAAAAAATCAAGAACACATTTACCAATAAATACATATGTCAGAGGAATAAGGTGAAAATTAAAGGGCTCTCACTTTCTATCGAAAATTTTTCCCTATTTCTATAGATTTTTATAACCATCCCATACCACAGGTCTCCCACCTCATACTGTTGGCATCCGGTAAGTAACACCAGCATGATCACTTAGGGATGCCAGTATTCCCTACTTGCTGTGTTGTGATAGCCCTAATAATAATTAGTACAGTGTTTACTCATGACAAGGGCAGAGCATACCTTTTACAATGCGTTTGACAAGCATTTCAGATACTTCTATCACTATGATCTTGTAAATGTCATGCAACTTCGTTTATAGGTGTAGCACTCACCACCCCTTCTCCCTTTGGCTCACATATGCCACATGCCCGTACCCTCCTGTGTGAAGAGGTTGAGCGGTGTAATGACCCTGGGTCTCTATGGTCAGGTTCCCCCAGAGAATGGCTCCCGTCTTCACTGTGAAAAAGACAAGTCTTTATTCCCCAATAACTTCAAGGTCCACACCAATTGCAACTCCAGCGTAGAGTTTATTTCTCTCTTATGCATAATCGTTGAACAGGAAAGGTTGGAGGAAGATCAGGACAGCAAGAGGTGTTGGAATAGGTCCAGGCACAAACAAATACTTATTCACTACCCATATCTTCAGGTAGACTCAGCTCATCCGGATAGTCTCCCAATGGAGTGGATCCTAGCAGTTGGAATGATGCTCGAATCAGAGTACACACACAGTCTCTGCCACAGACCTGGTGAACGTTGGTTCTGGTTTTAGGCCTCTAACGAGAAAATGACATCCCTCCAGAGAGTTACCGGGCCCCTTCCTTCACTGTGATCTCTCACCAGTCCTTTGGAACGGTCCTCCCCTGGCCTCCTCATCTAGATACGGGTCTCCTCGCAAGGCAGCACCCTGGGATTCCTCCTCCCTCCGTGGGCTCCAACTGAAGGTGCTGGACCCAAAGCCTCCGGTTGCAGCCCCAGGGCTAAAGGTGCCTGGGACTGATCCGCCAGTGTACCGGACCAGGAACTCCACCCCAGGGCTAAAGGTGCCTTGGGGGGCACGAACAGAATCACACGCTCCCGGGGTCGGACCCCCGGGAACTCACCCCTGACAGACAGGGTCTGCCCCTTTTATATCCTCTCCCGGGATGCACAGCAGGCCGACACGCCCACCATACCACCGCCGAAAGGGGACATTCAAGGCACAGCACTGTACTAGCGGTTCAACCCTGGCCTCCAATGGCAGCGCCACCAACAGGCCACGGGGAACGATACACCAGTATCCCACCTGTAGTTCAAAATGGGTTTTACAGAACCCTATCAAATATTGTGTTTGAGCACAACTACCACTCAAACATTCCCTTAGATTTTAAAGCCCCGCTACACAGGTAACAGCTGCTGATCAAATCACGTCAGTTTTCATTTTGATAATTATATAGTCTTTATCATTTAAAACAGTTCACAAATGACCCCACCAATGCTCATACTTGGGCCAGTTTGGAAGGAAACCCACAATCGATCGGTTTGTTTTTGGAATTTGGAAAAAACTGTAACATGCATAGGAAATTAAGTCAAAGAAACTAATGTTTGCAGTGAAAGATGATTTAGAGCAGGGCTGTCTAACTGTGCTGACCTTCCTTTGCAACGCTCAGTGTGGCATCAGAGTGGCAGTGAAGTGTCGAGCTCTGCCTTCCAGGACCTGGCACTGCAGATTATCCTGACACTGAGCGATCTCCTACCTGACAGCGAGAGAAAAGTTCCAGCTTTAATTAGAGAAGTGGAGCAGCAGCGCAAGAGTGTTTGATCAGGAGAATAAATACTGTAAGCCTGTGAAATCATAGCACTATTTTTGCTCCCACTGACACCAACAATGTGGGGCTTATTTTACTCTCACAGACCAAAACAATGGAATGTATTTTACTCCCACTTCGAAAAATGATAGGGCTTATCTTACTTCCACTGGCAGCAACCATGGCACTTATTTTACTCCCACTGACACCATCACTGGGACTTATTATATCCCCTTGAAACTGATAATGAGACTTATTTTACTCCCTCTGATACTGACGATGGGATTTATTTTACTTATATCGACAGCAGTGGCGTACCTTATTTTTCACCCTCTAGCACAACAATCAGACTTATTTTATCTCACTGCCACAGATGATGGGATTTATTTTACACCCACTCTCACAGATGATTTTTTTTTCTCATACCAACAGCAACAAAGGGACTTTTTTATCCTGCTGACATCTATGATGGAACTTCCACAGACGTTGGAACTTATTTTCCTTCTACTGACACCAATGATTATGCTTTGTTTACTTCCACAGACATCAACGATGGGACTTAGTTTACTCCTACTGACACCAACAAAGGGACTTGTTTTACTTCCACTGACAGTGACAATGGGACTTATGTGATGCCGTGTAATTGTCTTCATAGGGAAAAAGTTCATATTACAATAAAAATAAAAATTGATAGGAACACATTGGGGGTGATTTACTATCAATAGTGCGCTGCGCCGGTTCATACCTTAATTGGTGCGCTGGATAAATCCTTAATTGAGCGCATGAACCGGCGGCACACTGCTATAGTAAATAAAAATTTGAGCGGCGCTCTATTGAAAATGAATGGTTCCCCAAGGGAGCCCATTGATTTGAATAGAGGTCGCCCGGGAAGTCGGATGAAGACGATCCGACTTGCGGGGCGACTCGTGTGCCGGTTGACAGAGGGACAGCGCGACTTTGCGAGGCAACTTGGACAGGACTTGAGCATGAAGCAGCAGCTCAAGTCGTGTCCTAGAGGCGACTACCTGCCCGAGAATGTCTCCAGTTCCCTGTGTTTGGTATGAATCATAAAGGGGAACTCTACACCAAATTTTAATTAAAAAACCGGCATGGGTTCCCCTCCAGGAGCATACCAGGCCCTTAGGTCTGGTATGGATTTTAAGGGAAACCCCCTACGCCGAAAAACGGCGTGAGGGTCCCCCCAAAATCCATACCAGACCCTTATCCGAGCACGCAGCCTGGCAGGTCAGGAACCGTACCAGGCCACATGCCCTCAACATGGGGGTGGGTGCTTTGGGGGCAGGGGGCGCCCTGCGCTCCCCCACCCCAAAGCACCTGCCCCCATGTTGATGGGGCCAAGGGCCTCTTCCTGACAACCCTGGCCGTTGGTTGTCGGGGTCTGCGGGCGGGGGGCTTTTCGAAATCCGGGAGCCCCCTTTTAAGAAGGGGGCCTCCAGATCCCGGCCCCCCCCACCCTATGTGAATGAGTATGGGGTACATCGTACCCCTACCCATTCACCTGGTGGAAAAAAAAAGTCAATAAAAAACACAACACAGGTTTTTAAAGTAATTTATTAGGCAGCTCCGGGGGTCTTCTTCCGACTTCGGGGGTCTTTCTGCGGGCGCCCCGCTATCTTCTTCCAGCTCTTTTGCGAGCGGGGTCCCGGTCTTCATCGTCGTCTTCTTCCGACTTCGGGGGTCTTTCTGCCGGGCGCCCCGCTATCTTCTTTCAGCTCTTTTGCTAGCGGGGTCCCGGTCTTCATCGTCGTCTTCTTCCGACTTCGGGGGTCTCTTGTTCTGTTCTCCGGTGTCGTCTCCGCGCTCTCCGGTTTTTCTCACGCTCTCCGGTGCCTTCTCCACGATCTCCGGTTCTTTCTTCCTTCTGCTGGGCGCCCCGCTATCTTCTTCCAGCTCTTTTGCTAGCGGGGTCCCGGTCTTCATCGTTGTCTTCTTCCCTCTTCTCTCCGCCCGATGTTGCCTCATCGCTGTCTGCCGCTACAATGCTGTGTCCGCGGAGCGCCCCCACTTATATTGGCATGGGGCGTGGTCACTGGGTGATGCCACCCACTGACCCCGCCCCCGTATGACGTCACAGTCCCGAGGAATTTTTTATTGACTTTTTTTGCCACCAGGTGAATGGGTAGGGGTACGGTGTACCCCATACTCATTCACATAGGGTGGGGGCCGGGATCTGGGGGCCCCCTTATTAAAGGGGGCTCCCGGATTTCGATAAGCCCCCTGCCCACAGACCCCGACAACCAACGGCCAGGGTTGTCGGGAAGAGGCCCTTGTCCCCATCAACATGGGGACATCCTCCCCATGTTGAGGGCATGTGGCCTGGTACGGTTCAGGAGGTAGGGGGGCCGCTCTCTCGTCCCCGCCTCTTTTCCTGCGGCCTGCAAGGTTGCGTGCTTGGATAAGGGTCTGGTATGGATTTTGGGGGGACCCCCACGCCATTTTTTACAAAAATTTGGTGGGTGGGGGTCCCTCCCCTTTGAATCCACACTAGACCCAAGGGCCTGGTATGGACCTGGGGGGGGGACCCCACGCATTTTTTTTTTCTAGATTTTTTTTTTAGAGCCAGCAATGTTTATTTTTTTACATTTCCTTTAACAACAAGCTATAAACAGGTTAAAAAAAAACACAAATCGCCGCAAAATCGCGGTACTTGCATTTTGGATGCGGGTCCATTGAATTCTATTACATCCAAAACACTGTTTTTGGCCTGGAAAAAAAATCTGCAGTTGCGTTTAACCTAGTTTTTCACAAAGCCAAAAAATGCCTTCAGACGCCAAAGATTTCCAAGTTTCAGACGCGGTACCGGCGTTTACCCGCGTTTTCGTTTAGAAGCGTTTTTAAAGGTCACCTATTTTTTTACATTACAATTCAAAAATTATGGCAAATGAGAAAAAAACATTAAAAATATATATATATCCAAAAAAATATGTAATTGCTTCCATTGCATTGTGGACAATCCACAACTTGTGGCAGGTGACGTGGCAAGTGGACAATCCACAACTTGGGGCAGGTGACGTGGCAAGTGGACAATCCACAACTTGTGGCAAGTGATGTGGCAAGTGACATGCTAAATACAAGTACACTGCTGCTCTCTCAGCTGCTGATACTCACTCTGGTCTCACAAAATAGCTGAAATGGTTAATAATACTGTATTTGGAGCTTAGGGCGGCTCCTTATGATGTTTCCTAACTAAACGCATATAGACGCAAATGTGGTAAATGCAAACACGACAAAGCGCGCCTTTCTAAACGCCGCTTTCAACCTTAGTTCTGAAGACTTTGCACCAGCGTCCCGTGTACATGGGGCCTAAAAACGCCTATGCCATTTACAGCTCAAAAACGCCATGGTGGCCATGAGGCCATAGGCTAACATGGAGAGCCGTTTTTAAGCTGCAAAAAACACTCAAACAAGCGGCTGGAAAAACGGCCGTGTGCATGTAGCCTTATATTAACTACTTGCGCACTGCCCACTTAAACTCCCTTCCTGCCCAGACCAATTTTCAAATTTCAGCGCTGATGCACTTTGAATGACAATTGCGCGCTCATACAACACTGTAACCCAATGAAAATGTATTATTTTTTTGCACACAAATAGAGCTTTCTTTTGGTGCTATTTGATCACCTCTGCGTTTTTTTTTTTTTAGATAAATACAAAAGACCGACTAAAAAAAAATTAGGATATTTTAACCACTTCAGCACCGGGCCTATTCTGGCACTTCTCTCCTTCATGTAAAAATCATAATTTTTTTGCTATAAAATTACTTCAAAACCCCAAACATTATATATGTTTTTTTAGCAGACACCCTAGGGAATAAAATGGCGGCCATTGCAAATTTTTATCTCGCTCGGTATTTGCGCAATAAATTTTCAAACGCCTTTTTTTGGGGAAAAAAATGGTTTCATGAATTAAAAAAATTACAAAACAGTAGTTAGCCCAATTTTTTGGAATAATGTGAAAGATGTTGTTGTGCTGAGTAAATAGATACCTAACACGTCACGCTTTAAAATTGCGCACACTCATGGAATGACACCAAACTTCAGTACTTAAAAATCTCCCTAGGCGATGCTTAATTTTTTTTTACACGTTACCATTTTCGCATTACAGAGGAGGTCTAGTGCTAGAATTATTTTTAAAAATTAAA
The DNA here is from genome assembly GCA_029206835.1 of Rana muscosa. Taxonomy (NCBI): domain Eukaryota; kingdom Metazoa; phylum Chordata; class Amphibia; order Anura; family Ranidae; genus Rana; species Rana muscosa. The sequence goes on along the minus strand of CM055116.1, from coordinate 474,709,986 downwards.
ACCCGCGCTGACAGACTGTGCAGTGATAATTAATAAATAAATTAATGATTCCGCAGCTGCTGCAACAAGAGGTCTATCACCTCAAAAAGGAAAAAATATTGGGTATTTGCAGCGCTTGCAGAAAGGTATGTGAGCAAAGGAAATGTGTCACAAATGCTTATAGCACAAACATCTATAAGTGAATGGCTTATATGACATATCATCAATTATGGTATAAAACAATAGTGAACAAACTTAAAGTTCATTAAATAGCAGTTATATCACTCCTGGAGAACTGTGTGTTTCCACACCAGAAATCAGTTGTTGGTTCCTAGATGAAAATTCCCTTCTAATGGCCCCGCTGATCAGATAGGGAAATAATAAGAGATCTCACCAACTAAAGTCCAGGCAGACTTCATCTCATGTAGATAGGCTCCATAGTACCAGCAGCAAAGGCATTTAAGTGACCATATGGAAAGAAAGGGAAAAATTCATGTGAAATACCGCTAGTAAACAAACAGCATGGCGCTGCTCACAAAGAGACTCACAGGACTGCAGTGATAAACGAGCGTCAGTGTTGTTTCCCGGGTACACAGCGTGCGTTCCACCGAAACCGGAAGTAGCGTCACTGGTTCTGAATTGGCCGGAAATTACGTCAACGCGTTTCGCCCCTCCTCCAGGGCATCATCAAGGACATCACTTCCGGCCAAGAAAGTGAAAATTTATATGCGCCGAGGTCTCCGCCTCTTAACAGACAAACCAATTATAATAACAACAGAACCTCTAGGCGTAAAAAAACGCCCACTTCCTGATCACATCATTGCCCATCACTTGTCAAGAAAGACAACTTTATTATAACAAAACATTGACAATGATAGCAATAGAAACGATCCGATAGAAGTTCATTTAAACAATAAAATACACTTATTACATTATAAAAATCAATATAATAATTATAAAAGTTATGCAATTAAATGGGGACTGATTATAAACAAAGTTAATTATAGTAAACTAGTAGATATTTCGTTGGTGGACATACACATGAAAATGAATATAAAAATAAACAATAATATTATAATAAATAAAATAAAATAAAATGAAGTAAAATAAAAATAAAATAAAATGAAATAAAAATAAAAATTGAAAAAATAAATAAATAATAAAATAAATGAATGATGAAATAAAATATGAATAAAAATAAAATTAAAAATAAAAATAAAAATAAAAATAAAAAAGAAGAAAGAAAAAAAGAAAATAGAAAATGAATAAAAAAAAAAAATTAAAAAAATATAAAAATATAAAAATAAAATTAAAATAAAAAATAAATAAAAATTATAAAAAATAAAATAAAAAATAAAATATAAAATATAAAAAAAAAAAAAAAAATATAAAAAATAAAAATAAAAAATAAAATATAAAATATAAAAAAAAATATATAAAATATAAAAATAAAAATAAAAAATAAATAAAATAAAAAATAAATAATAAAAAATAAATAAAATAAATATAAAAATAAAATAAAATAAATAAAAAATAAATAAAAATAAAAAAATATATATATGTGTGTGTCCAGCAACATCACCAATTAGATAAGAAACAATTTAAATCTAGTTCGATGTTGAGGCCATTCGGGCTTAAAGTGCCTAGCCTATGTATCCACTGGGTTTCGTTACGTGAAATTGCTTGTTTGAGATTTGAACCTCTCCAATGAGCTTCAACTTTATCAATTCCACAAAATTTCAATCCTCTCGGATCTCTGTTGTGGAATAGTCTGAAATGATTAGACAGGCTATGATGTTTAAACCCTTTCTTTATTCTATTTACATGTTCCCTTAACCTAACACCTAATTTTCTTGTGGTTCTTCCCACATAGTGGAGCCCACATGGGCAAGATAATAGGTAGGTTACATGAGTTGTTCCACAAGTAATACATTTTTTGATTTCATAAGTCTTGCCATGAATAGAAAAATTAGTGGTTTTTTTCACCCTGTGTCTGGAGGTGCGACAGATCACACATCTCCCACAACTAAAGAAACCTGTCTGATCTAGAAAAGTAAAAGTTTTCTTGGGGGGGTTTACAACATTACGTGCCAATTTTAGCCTCAAATTAGGAGGTTTAGTATAAATAAAATGGGGTGCAACAGGAAGAACATTTGTTAGATCTTTATCTTTTAGTAACAAAGGCCAGCGTTCCCTAATAATTCTTTCAAACTGTTTATGTTGTCTGGTATATCCTGTTAGAAAAGCAGTTCCATAATCTCTTTTTCACGAGCTTTCTTTTCAAAGAGCTGTTTTCTATCCATATCATGGATATCTTTTCTGGTTCTATTCAGAGTATTGGTGTTATATCCTTTTTCCTGGAATCTCTTCAGAATTACCTGAGATTGGATATCATAATCTTCAATTTTGTTACAGTTGCGCCGTACTCGCAACATCTGGCTTTTGGGTATTCCACTCAACCACCTAGGATGATGGCAACTCCCTAGTGGTATATAGCCATTCCTATCCACCTCTTTGAAGAAGGTACGTGTAAGTAACTTGCCATTCTCCTTAAAGATAACCAGATCTAAGAAATTAACCGACTCGGAACTGGATACTTCTGAGAAAGAAATACCACATGAGTTGTTGCTGATCTCTTCCAAAAAACTATAAAAAGAATCTCTTGATCCTGCCCAGATAATAAAAATATCGTCGATATAGCGTTTATAGAAGCTCAACTGTGGTATATCTTTGCCATAAATAGCTTGAGACTCCCACCAACTCATAAAGAGGTTAGCCACTGATGGGGCATACTTCGCGCCCATTGCAACCCCTCTTTTTTGCCTATAGTATTTTTTCTCGTGCCAAAAAAAATTATGGCTCATAGCCAGCTCTAAAGCTTCAAATAGGAAATCTTTTTGTAAGGGCTTGATATTGGTGGTATCCAAAGCCCATTTTACTGCTTCCAAAGCATGATGTTGTTGTATATTTGTATAAAGGGAATTAACGTCAACACTGGCAAGAATACAGTCCTGATCCACTATAAGAGGATCAAGGAATGTTATAAGATCTTTACTATCTTTAAGGTATGCAGGACATTTTTGCACTAGTGGTTGAAGAAAATTATCCAAATATTCCCCAATTCTTGAAAATAAAGAGTCCACTCCACTAACTATCGGCCTCCCTGGAGGCTTGAGTGGATTTTTGTGTATTTTAGGTAGTTGGTAAATTACCGGGATTCTTGGGGCGTCAGGAACCAAAAATCTAGTTTCTTTCTTGTTCAATATTCCTATTTGATGTGCATTCTTAGTCAGTTGTTTCAATTTGGCTTTATATTTGTTACTAGGATTTCCTTTCAGTTCCTCATATGTTGCAGTATCTGATACCAATTTATTTAATTCTTCCAAATAATCAGACTTGTTGAGAATCACTAGCCCCCCCCCTTGTCGGCTGATCTTATTACTATATTTTTTTGTTTCTCTAACAGTTCTAAACCTCGTTCGACGTCTTTTTTCTTTCGGCTTGATTGCACTTTTAATTTTCGTAGATCCTCTTCCACCACTGATTTGAATACTTCAACAAAATGGTTATTATTGGGTTTTGGATTAAAAATTGAATTGTTTCTTAATGTAGTATGAGTAAATTCTTCTATATTTTCTTTTGGTGAAATATCTTTTGTATGTTTAGCATACGTCTTTTTTATGTTTATTTTCCTTATAAACTTCTGGAAGTCAATGAAAACTTCAAATTTATTTAAATCTTTATCCAAAGCAAATTTCAGTCCTAATTGTAAAACTTTATTTTCATCTTCCGAAAAAATTGCATTGCTCAAATTAAAAATTCCTGATTTTAGCTTGTTCTTTTCCTTTTTCCTTTTCCCTCCTCTGCATCCTCTAATCCGTCTTCCAATTGATTTTGGTTGGATGGAGGAGGCTCCTGGGGGTACCAAGGTCTCCATTCTTCTTCCCTTGCATCTTGGGGATATTGGCCTCTCCCTCTGCCTCTGGGGTTGGGTCCACCTCGGGGTCTCCGCGGAGGTCCACCAAAACCCCTCCTCTGAAAATCCCCTCTATGGTCACTTTGATTCGGATAACCACCTCTGCCTCGTGGTGGATATTGGTTATAATAGTATGGTGTCCAAGGGACACCACCTCTATATTCATAACCTCCCCTATGATCATAACCACCTCTATGGTCATAACCACCTCTTTGACCATAACCTCCTCTCTGGTTATAACCATTCATACTATGAGGGCCTTTGTTATTTTGTTGGGTATGGTCATAATCTGATGGCTCATACTGATTGTGAGTGGGAATTCCATATTGTGGAGTAGAGGATCGCGGGGTACCTCTACCACCTCCATAGTGGGCACCCCTAGCAGAATCTTTCCGCTGTCCCTCATATCTGATAGGTGTTTTAGATTGTGCAGATCCTACTCCTACTTCTTCAATGAGGTCTCCAGGATCATTTTGTTCCTCTACTAATTCCTGCCACCTATATACTTTATTGGACTTGTAATCATTGGTATCTCTGATATATTTTTTCATCTTTTTCTTTTGCGTTTCTTTATCTAATTTTTCAATATAATCTTGTAGTTGTTTCATTTTTTCTTTATATTCACCTGTGGTGATGAATGGCCCTAATTTGGCTTTGAGGGCATTGATGTTGGCCTCCAATAATTTTAGTTTTCTTTCTTTTCTATTCACTAATATTTCCAACAATTTTTTCTCAGTGTGATTAAAAAAAGAAAACCATTCATCTTCAAGGTCTTTGTCCAATAGACCATCATTAGGGGCAACATCCCACCTCAGTCTCCTGGGAGTGATGCTGTCTTTAATGTACTTATTTAAAGTAAATACATCCCACCATGCTTTGACCTGTTTGTCCAAAGCACCCCTAAGACTTTTAAAGTCGTGATTAATATCTGAATTAGTGCTAGTTTGTGAAAAAAACTCATCTGCATTTAAATTTCTACTATTTACAAAAGTAAAAATTTCCATAGCTGCTGGGTGCACACTTGAAGTGAAAAAGTATTTTTAAAAATTAAAACCCGCGCTGACAGACTGTGCAGTGATAATTAATAAATAAATTAATGATTCCGCAGCTGCTGCAACAAGAGGTCTATCACCTCAAAAAGGAAAAAATATTGGGTATTTGCAGCGCTTGCAGAAAGGTATGTGAGCAAAGGAAATGTGTCACAAATGCTTAAAGCACAAACATCTATAAGTGAATGGCTTATATGACATATCATCAATTATGGTATAAAACAATAGTGAACAAACTTAAAGTTCATTAAATAGCAATTATATCACTCCTGGATAGGGATGAGCTCGGTGTTCGAGTCGAACATACGTTCGACTCGAACATCGGCTGTTCGATCGTTCGACGAAGATCGAACGATTTGGGCCGTTCGCGCCTAATTCGAGTGACGCGAACGGCCCACAATGCACTACGCCATCGCAGTGTCATCCAGGCGCTGTGATTGGCCAAGCATGCACTGTGACCCCGCATGCTTGGCCAATCACAGCGCCGGCAGCGAGGAGAGCAATGATTGCTGAGGGTGTTTAGTACACGCCCCACACTATAAAAGGCCGCCAGCACGGAGGCCTAGTGTAGTGTGTTCCGGAGCAGGGAAAGAGAAGCATAGGCAGGGACAGTGACATTTTTTTTTCTTGCTTAACCTGGATTCCTTTAGTTTAGGGAAAGAGAAGGATAGGTAGGGAGAGTGTCAGTGTGTTTTACTGTGCTAATCCTTGTTTCTAGGGACAGGGAAGGACAGTGAGGGAAATTATCCTTGTGCTATACTGTGCTAAAGCATTGATCATCAACCATCTTTAAAAAAACATTTTTTCTAGGGACAGAAAACTATAGGTAGGGAGAGTGTCAGTTTCTTTCACTGTGCTAATCCTTGTTTCTAGGGACAGGGAAGGACAGTGAGGGAAATTCTCCTTGTGCTATACTGTGCTAAAGCATTGATCATCAACCATCTTTAAAAAAACATTTTTTATAGGGACAGAAAACTATAGGTAGGGAGAGTGTCAGTTTCTTTCACTGTGCTAATCCTTGTTTCTAGGGACAGGGAAGGACAGTGAGGGAAATTCTCCTTGTGCTATACTGTGCTAAAGCATTGATCATCAACCATCTTTAAAAAAACATTTTTTCTAGGGACAGAAAACTATAGGTAGGGAGAGTGTCAGTGTGTTTCACTGTGCTAATCCTTGTTTCTAGGGACAGGGAAGGACAGTGAGGGAAATTCTCCTTGTGCTATACTGTGCTAAAGCATTGATCATCAACCATCTTTAAAAAAACATTTTTTCTAGGGACAGAAAACTATAGGTAGGGAGAGTGTCAGTGTGTTTCACTGTGCTAATCCTTGTTTCTAGGGACAGGGAAGGACAGTGAGGGAAATTCTCCTTGTGCTATACTGTGCTAAAGCATTGATCATCAACCATCTTTAAAAAAACATTTTTTCTAGGGACAGAAAACTATAGGTAGGGAGAGTGTCAGTGTGTTTTACTGTGCTAATCCTTGTTTCTAGGGACAGGGAAGGACAGTGAGGGAAATTCTCCTTGTGCTATACTGTGCTAAAGCATTGATCATCAACCATCTTTAAAAAAACATTTTTTATAGGGACAGAAAACTATAGGTAGGGAGAGTGTCAGTGTGTTTTACTGTGCTAATCCTTGTTTCTAGGGACAGGGAAGGACAGTGAGGGAAATTCTCCTTGTGCTATACTGTGCTAAAGCATTCCTCATCAACCATCTTTGAAATCCTTGTTTTTTGGACAGTCAGGGAAATTGTCGTTGTGCTATTCTGTGCGAAAGCAATCATCCTCAACCATATTTAGAAATTCTTACGTAAAGGGACAGAGAAGGACACCTGAAGGTAGCCCTTATTGCTTTTTTCCCATCTCCCTGCAGGCCATCTATTAGAATGTCTGGAAGGCAAACAAGGAGAGGCAGACAGTCAGGAGGCAATAAAAGAGGGCAAGCAGGCTCTGTGTCTGGGGGCAACAGTGCTGGTCGTGGACGCGGTGCATTGTCATCAGCACATGGCCATGGGACACGCTTGTCCTTCTTTTCGGCAGCTGGACATGTTGAGCCACATCATGCCGAAGACTTGGTAGAGTGGATGACCAAGCCCTCCTCCTCCTCCTCATCCTCTCTCACCCAGGCTCAGGGTACTGGCAAAGCAGCTGCCAAAGCGTCCTCTTCCCTGGTATCAATGTCAGACTCATCATCAGTCACTCCTTCCCTAGACCCACCATGTCCTCCTCCTGAGGAGTCCCCCGAACTGTTTGAGCACAGTGTTGGGTACATGCTCCAGGAGGATGCCCAGCGTTTCGAAGGGTCTGATGATGAAACCCAGCTACAGGAAGGCAGTAGCGTGAGAGCAGACAGAGGGGATGCTCAAGAAGGACACCAATCTGGCAGTCATGTTCCAGCAGCTGCAGCATACTGCCAGATTGGCTCCAGTGATGAGGAGGGAGGGGATGATGAGGTCACTGACTCCACGTGGGTGCCTAATAGGAGAGAGGAGGAGGAGGAGGATGAGGAGGAGGCACATCTCCAACGAGGCAGGATGCCCTTTGGTGGCCAGCGTAAGGGCAGTACACCGACGGAATCACACCGCAGAGCTCCGCCTGTGCAGGGCGCTGCCTCTGCCCGTCATTCAAAAAGTTCTTTGGTGTGGGCCTTTTTTGAGGCTAGTGCATCAGATCGCACAGCTGCTGTTTGCAACATATGTCTCAAGCGTATATCGCGTGGCCAAAACATCAGCCGCTTGGGTACCACATGCCTGACCAGACATATGTTGACCTGCCATGCAGCTCGTTGGCAAGCCTACCTCAAAGACCCACACCAAAGAACAAAGCGGACCTCTCCTTGCACCGCATCAGCTGGGATCTCTCTGAAACATGCACTGAGAGGAATGAAGGTGTAGAATTAGGTGTGTCACAGCCAAGTACTTGCGGCCACTCTGCTAGCAGTACACCGACGTCCGATTCTAGCAGGCAAATTTCCCTGCCCCAGCTGCTGGACCGTCGAAAGAAGTTCACTCCCAGCCATCCACATGCCCAGCGGTTGAATGCTAGCTTGGCTAAATTGCTAGCGCTTCAACTGCTGCCTTTTCAGTTGGTAGACTCGGCCCCCTTCCGTGAGTTTGTGCAATGTGCGGTTCCTCAGTGGCAGGTTCCCAAACGCCACTTTTTCTCACGGAAGGCTATTCCGGCTCTCTACCGGCATGTGGAAGGCAATGTCTTGGCCTCGCTGGACAGGGCGGTCAGCGGTAAGGTGCATATTACCGCTGACTCATGGTCCAGCAGGCATGGACAGGGACGTTACCTTTCTTTCACGGCCCATTGGGTCACTCTTTTGGCAGCTGGGAAGGATGCAGGACAAGGTGCAGTAGTGTTGGAGGTTGTTCCACCGCCACGCCTCCAAAATGCTACTACTGGTTGTAACACACCTCTCTCCTCCACCCCCTCCTCTTCTTCTTCCTCCATGGCCTCTTCCTGTGCTTTGTCCTCTGAACCAGCGGTGCTCCGTAGCCGCTCAAGGGGCTACGCAAGTACGCAGGCAAAAAGATGCCATGCCGTGCTTGCGTTGGTGTGTTTGGGGGACAGAAGCCACACTGGGGCAGAGGTCCTGTCTTCTCTGCAGGGCCAGGCCGAGAGGTGGTTGACGCCACGCCAGCTTAAGCCAGGAATGGTGGTTTGCGACAATGGCACCAACCTCCTCTCCGCCCTCCGACAGGGACAACTGACCCATGTGCCCTGTGTGGCTCACGTCCTTAACCTGGTGGTGCAGCGGTTCTTGGGCAGGTACCCGGGCTTACAGGATGTCCTGAGGCAGGCCAGGAAAGTCTGTGTGCATTTCCGCAGATCTTATAATGCCAGTGCTCGCCTGGCTGAGCTGCAAAAGGAGTTGAACCTGCCCAAGAACCGCCTTATATGTGACATGCCCACCAGGTGGAACTCAACGTTGGCCATGCTGCAGCGGCTGCACACGCAGCAGAGGGCCATCAATGAGTACCTGTGCGACTACGGCACCAGGACAGGGTCAGGGGAGCTTGGTTTTTTTCTCCACGCCAGTGGGGCATGATCAGGGATGCATGCACTGTCCTGGCACCATTTGAGGAGGCCACGAGGATGGTGAGCAGTGACAGTGCATGCATCAGTGACACTGTACCTCTTGTCCACCTGTTGGAGCACACGCTGCGTGGAATAATGGACAGGGCACTTGAGGCAGAACAGAGGCAGGAAGAGGAGGACTTCCTTGCCTCTCAAGGCCCCCTTTACCCAGACAGTGTTCCTTCTGTCCCACCCATCGCACAGGAAGAGGAGGAGGAGGAGGAGGAGGAGGAGGATTGTGTCAGCATGGAGGTGGAGGCTGGCACTCAGCATCATCAGCAGCAGTCTTTTAGGGATGATTTACAGTCCCAAGAAACCAGTGGACTTGTACGTGGCTGGGAGGAGGTGGCTGCGGATCATGTCGTCCTTAGTGACCCAGAGGACTCCGGACCGAATGCCTCAGCAAACCTACGCTGCATGGCCTCTCTGATCCTGCAAAGTCTGCGGAAGGATCCTCGTATTCTTCGGATCAAGGAGAGGGACCATTACTGGCTGGCCACTCTCCTTGATCCACGGTACAAGGGTAAGGTTGCGGACCTTATGTTACCGTCGCAGAGGGAGCAGAGGATGAGACAACTCCGGGAGGCCTTGCAGAAAGGTCTGTGCAACGCGTTCCCAGAGACTGGGAGGTTACAAACTCCTGGTCCTGGACAACGAGTTGCTGAGGCTTCGGCCAGTCAAAGAAGGAGCGGTGGGGAAGGTGGCCGTCTGACCGATGCGTTCAGACAATTCTTTAGTCCGCAGCCCCAAAGTATGATCGGTTCCAGCAACCATCGCCAGCGTCTGATAAACATGGTGTAGGAATATCTAGGGGCAAGGTCAGACTTGGACACCTTCCCCACCGAAAATCCTCTGGCTTACTGGGTCTTGAGGATGGATCACTGGCCAGAGCTTGCACAGTATGCAATTGAGCTACTGGCCTGTCCTGCATCCAGCGTTCTTTCGGAACGCACATTCAGTGCTGCTGGAGGATTTGTCACGGATCACAGGGTGCGCCTGTCCACCGACTCGGTTGATCGACTGACTTTCATCAAGATGAACCAGTCTTGGATCACCACCAGCTACCACACACCTGATGCTGATATAACAGACTAATTGATTTTAACATGTCACATCCCTTCAAGACTGATGCTGATGCTGAGTGCCTGTGCTGTTATGTTGACTGGCTATCCTACTCCTCCGAGTCCTCAATGATACGATTGATGATGATAGCTTGGAAGATCATTTTTGTTTATGGGTGCCGCCACCAGTGGCTAAGGCCCAATTTTTCAGCCCCTGTTTAACAGGGGCGTGTAATTACAATTTTTGAAGCAATACTTTGCAACAGGGCTCATTGCTGTGCTCCAAGTACAGTATCTGTGAGGGGTTGGAGTGTTGTGCCACCAGTGCCTAAGGCCCAATTTTTCAGCCCCTGTTTAACCACTTAACGACCGCCCACCGCCGATTTACGTCGGCAGAATGGCACGGACAGGCAGAATCACGTAGATCTACGTGATCGCCTTTGTGCAGTTGGGGGGTCCATCCGGACCCCCCTTCACTGCAGTGAGCGGCCGTTAAGTGTTCGGGAGCGATCAGGCATGAGGGGGCGGCCGCTCGATTCCGCCCCCCCCCTCGCGATCGCTCCCGGCCAATGAAATTGCTTCCTCCGCCATGTGATGTAAACACAGGCTGGAGGAAGTGATGTCATCTCCCTCGCCGCGGTCTTTTCGTTCCCGGCGCCGAGGAGTGAAGACAGAGGTTAGTGCTCCAACAGTCCACTGACACGTAGGTACACATAGGCACACAAATCACCCCCCAGTCACCCCCAGATCACCCCCCAGGTCACCCCAAAGCCCCCAATCACAGTGTCACTGATTGCAGTGATCATTTATTTTACTGATCACTGCATTTAGTGTCATCTGTGATTGTAAAAAGTTGCAGGGCAGTTAGGATTAGGCCCCTTTAGGTCCAGGGTAGCCCCCTAACCCCCCCTAATAAAGGTTTAACCCCTTGATCACCCCCCAGGTAACCCTTTCACCCCCTAACTTCAGCGTCACTAAGCGATTGTTTTTCCGATCGCTGTATTCGTGTCGCTGGTGTTTTAGATAGGCAGTTATTTTTTTTTTAGGTGCGCCGCAGGTTTTTATTGGTGTCAGGTACCCCCATATATTATTTTAACCCCCTGATTGCCCCTAGAGTTAACCCTTTCACCAGTGATCGCCGTATAAGCGTCACTGGTGTCACTGGTTAGCCAGTAAGTTATTTAGTTATTTAGGTTACCCGTCAGGTTTTTATATAGTGTCAGGTACCCCCATATTTAACCTAATAAAGGTTTTAACCCCCTGATTGCCCCTAGTTAACCCTTTCACCAGTGATCACCATATAAAGGTTACGGGTGACACTGGTTGATTAGTTTGCTTTTTATAGCATCAGGGCACCCGCCGTATATAACCCAATAAAGGTTTAACCCCCCTGATCGCCCGGCGGGTGAGATCAATTAGGTTTTAGCGCCAGAGAGGGTCTGCGTCGCCCCAGGCAGTGTTAGGTTAGTGCCAGTAACGCTAACACCCACGCGCAAAGCATACACCCCCCTTAGTGGTATAGTATCTGATCAGATCTATACTAGCATCCCCAGCGGTTTAGGGTTCCCAAAAACGCAGTGTTAGCGGGATCAGCCCAGATACCTGCTAGCGCCTGCGTTTAGCCCCTCCGCCCAGCCCAGCCCACCCAAGTGCAGTATCGATCGATCACTGTCACTTACCAAACACAACACACATAACTGCAGCGTTCGCAGAGACAGGCCTGATCCCTGCGATCGCTAACAGTTTTTTTGTAGCGTTTGATATATTTGCTGACGACAGTCAGGTGCTTTTTTTCCTGTGAATCTTACTAGTGTACCCCTAAATTTAGAGCCCAAAATGGCAAGACGAAGGTACACTAGTAAAGAGGCCTACGAGATTCTGAGCATGACAGATAGTGAAGAGGAGGTCACGTATCTGTCAGATTCAGGCTCAGAATATCTTCCCGTAGAAGACAGTGACGTCAGCGGCCCCACGTCAGATAGCTCTGACGACGAAGTTGAGGTCCCTGCTAAGGTCAGGCGTACCCGATCCCGATCTTCTGAGGTTGTTGAGGAGCAAGAACCGCAGGTCTCTCGTATCATGGAGCAGAGTAGTACTAGCGCCGCTATTCCTTCTGGTGAACTGGCAAGCACCAGCGGCCTAGTACAGCCTGGACGTACATCCAGCACTGCAGTAACACTTGGTGACGTGGCGAGTCCCATAAGTGCAGTTCAAGCTGGCGAGGTGGCAAGCACAAGTAGTGTCCCGCTGCCACCAAGAAGACAAAGGCAGGCCCGTCGTGCCCATACTGCCCTTCCTGCAGAATTCGCCTATCCTGATTGGGTCCCCACCACTTCTGCAGAACCCGTACTTCCCCCATTCACTGCCCAACCCGGTATTCAGGTGGAAACAGCTGATTTTATGCCAATCGATTTTTATTCGCTGTTTTTCACGGAAGATCTCTATAGATCTATTGTGGACCAGAGTAATTTATATGCTGGTCAATTTATCGCCGCTAACCCCCAGTTGCCTAAAATTGCCAGAAATTGGAAACAAATTACGGTTTCCGAATTTAAGACCTTTCTGGGCCTTTCCCTCAACATGGGCACACATAAATTTCCGTCATTGCGTGCTTATTGGTCCACGCACCCAATTGTCCAGGGCACGATACGAGCAGATTTTGCGGTTCATGCACTTCAACGACAATGAACTTTGTCGTCCACGTGGGGACCCTGAATACGACCGGCTCTATAAAATTCGGCCCCTCATAAACCACTTCAACGAACGTTTTGCAGCCTTGTTTACTCCCGATCAAGTTGTCTGCGTTGATGAGTCCCTGATTAAATTTTCTGGCCGCTTGTCTTTCAAGCAGTACCTTCCCAGCAAGCGTGCCAGATACGGGGTCAAGCTCTACAAGTTCTGTGACAGGGCAACAGGCTATGTAGTGAACTTTACGGTTTATGAGGGAAAAGACAGTCAGATTGAGTCGGTCAACTGCCCGGATTACATAGGGAGCGCTGGCAAGATAGTGTGGAACTTGGTGTCACCCTTATTCGGAAAGGGGTACCACTTGTATGTGGACAATTATTACACGAGCGTGCCACTGTTTAGTCACTTGTTTGATCATAAGATTGGAGCATGTGGCACCGTGCGACCTAATCGCCGGGGCTTTCCCCAGCGGCTTGTAGATGCCCGTCTTAGGCTGGGGGAGAGAGCCTGCTTGAAGTGTAATAACTTGCTCGCTATGAAGTGGAGGGACAATAAGAATGTTTTCCTTCTTACCTCCCTTCATGCAGACACGACAGTCCAAATTCGTACGGCGACTGGTGTTGTGGAGAAACCCCTCTGTGTCCACGAATATAACCAAAATATGGGAGGGGTGGACCTCAACGACCAGTTGATGGCGCCGTATCTAATCCGTAAGGCGAGACGCTGGTACAAAAAAGTGTCTCTATCATTATTCCAATTGGCTTTGCTGAACGCTCATGTGCTATACAGAGCTTCAGGCGGGACGTTATCTCTTCTAAAATTCCAGAATGAGATAGTCACAGAACTCCTGTATCCAGGCGGTTCTGCACCTCACCATCCCCAACCAAATGCAGTAAGCCGGCTGCATGAGAGGCATTATTCGTATGTCCTCCCGAGTACCCCTACCCAAAGCCACCCCCAAAAAAGATGTCGTGTCTGTAGCAAGCGCGGATTTAGGCGTGACACCCGTAGTTTTTGTCCACTCTGTCCTGACAAGCCTGGTCTTTGCCAAGGTGAATGTTTTGAACGCTACCACTCAAAAGTGAAGTTTTAGCGTAGGGTACAGCATTTCACAGACTAGGACACACTTACACAGGGTCTCCCAAGATGCCATTACATTTTGAGAGACCCGAACCATTACAGTTGTAAAGTTACAAAAAAAAGTGTAAAAAATAAAAAAAAACGTAAAAAACAAAACACAAAAAAAATATAAAATAAAAAAACCAAAAATAGTTGTCGTTTTATTGTTCTCTCTCTCTCTCTATTTTCTCTCTATTGTTCTGCTCTTTTTTACTGTATTCTATTCTGCAATGTTTTATCATGCTTGCTTTTCAGGTATGTAATTTTTTGTTTTCAGGTGCGCCATTCAACTGCAGCGCGGAATTATTTATCTTGACAGCAACAGCGTTTGCTCCCACGATACATAAAGCCGTGACTCCAGTGCTGTAGGAGGTGATTTCACCACCACAGTTAAAAAAAAGAGCATATATGCCGAAGCATGGGGGCAGCAGGGGCGGAGGAGCGATTTTGCTCCTAATGCCGCGTACATACGGTCGAAATTCCGACCGTGTGTACGCGGCATAACTTTTTTGCGGGAGGATGCCCCCATGCTTCGGTATATATATATTTTAGGCACAGGTTGCGTTAAAACATTTTTTTATTTTTTACTAGGTTTTGTTTTGGTATTTGCTTTGCAGGTATGGCATGGTAAGGTCTTACTGTTGTACTGTAATGTTACTTTGTTTTAATGTTAACCACCATTTGCTTAGCAGGTACGCCATTCAGTTGCAGCGCGGATCTATTTATCTTGACAGCAACAGCGTTTGCTCCCACGATACATAAAGCCGTGACTCCAACGCTGTAGGAGGTGATTTCACCACCACAGTTAAAAAAAAGAGCATATATGCCGAAGCATGGGGGCAGCAGGGGCGGAGGAGCGATTTTGCTCCTAATGCCGCGTACATACGGTCGAAATTCCGACCGTGTGTACGCGGCATAACTTTTTTGCGGGAGGATGCCCCCATGCTTCGGCATATATATATTTTAGGCACAGGTTGCGTTAAAACATTTTTTTATTTTTTACTAGGTTTTGTTTTGGTATTTGCTTTGCAGGTATGGCATGGTAAGGTCTTACTGTTGTACTGTAATGTTACTTTGTTTTAATGTTAACCACCATTTGCTTAGCAGGTACGCCATTCAGTTGCAGCGCGGATCTATTTATCTTGACAGCAACAGCGTTTGCTCCCACGATACATAAAGCCGTGACTCCAACGCTGTAGGAGGTGATTTCACCACCACAGTTAAAAAAAAGAGCATACATGCCGAAGCATGGGGGCAGCAGGGGCGGAGGAGCGATTTTGCTCCTAATGCCGCGTATATACGGTCGAAATTCCAACGGAGGCTTATCCGTGGAAAAGTCCGACCGTGTGTACGCGGCATAACCTTTTATGCCGCGTACATACGGTCGAAATTCCGACGAAGGCTTGACCGTGTGTACGCGGCATAACTTTTTTGCGGGAGGATGCCCCCATGCTTCGGCATATATGCCCATCATTAGAAGTGGGTGGATGAAGGGAGGTATTCTAATGGTGGGCATACCCACCAATCAATCTCTTTTTTTCGTTCAGCCAATAGGCTGTATGAAAAAAAAGATTACAATACATGTCCAACAAGGACCAGCAACGTACTGGTATGTTGCTGGACTTTGAATGTTTATACCAGAATGATGCCTGCGGGTTTAGGTATCATCTTGGTATCATTCTTTTCAGCCAGCAGCCGGCTTTCATGTAAAAGCAATTCTAGCAGATAATTAGCCTCTAGACTGCTTTTACAAGCAGTGGGAGGGAATGTCCCCCCCCGGATATAAAAAGCGCCATTGGGAAATTGGGAAAGCATTTTATCACACCGATCTTGGTGTGGTCAGATGCTTTGAGGGCAGAGGAAAGATCTAGGGTCTAACCCCCCAATTTTTTTCAAAAAAAGAGTACCTGTCACTACCTATTGCTATCATAGGGGATATTTACATTCCCTGAGATAACGATAAAAATGGTAAAAAAATAAAATATGGAAGGCACAGTTTAAAAATAAGATAAAAAAGCCAAATAAATAATAAAAAAAAAAAAAAAAAAGCACCGCTGTCCCCCCCTGCTATTGCGCAAAGGCGAATGCAAGCGTCGGTCTAGCGTCATATGTAAACAGCAATTGCATCATGCATGTGAGGTATCACCGCGAAGGTCAGATCGAGGGCAGTCATTTTAGCAGTAGACCTCCTCTGTAAATCTAACGTGGTAACCTGTAAAGGCTTTTAAATGCTTTTAAAAATGAATGTAGTTTGTCGCCGCTGCGCGTTTGTGCGCAATTTTAAAGCATGTCGTGTTTGGTATCCATGTACTCGGCCTATGATCATCTTTTTTATTTCATCAAACATTTGGGCAATATAGTGTTTTTTAGTGCATTAAAAATAAAAAAAGTGTGTTTTTCCCCCAAAAAATGCGTTTGAAAAATCGCTGCGCAAATACTGTGTGGAAAAAAAAAATGCAACACCCACTATTTTAATCTGTAGGGCCTTTGCTTTAAACAAATATATAATGTTTGGGGGTTCAACATAATTTTCTTGCAAAAAAAAAATTTCTTTCATGTAAACAAAAAGTGTCAGAAAGGGCTTTGTCTTCAAGTGGTTAGAAGAGTGGATGATGTGTGACATAAGCTTCCTAATGTTGTGCATAAAATGCCAGGACAGTTCAAAACCCCCCCAAATGACCCCATTTTGTAAAGTAGACACCTCAAGCTATTTGCTGAGAGGCATGTTGAGCCCATTGAATATTTTTTTTTTTGTCCCAAGTGATTGAATAATGACCAAAAAAAAAAAATGTACAAAAAGTTGTCACTAAATTATATATTGCTCAAACATGCCATGGGCATATGTGGAATTACACCCCAAAATACATTCTGTTGCTTCTCCTGAGTACGGGGATACCACATGTGTGGGACTTTTTGGGAGCCTAGTCGCGTACGGGACCCCAAAAACCAAGCACCGCCTTCAGGATTTCTATGGGTGTAAATTTTTGATTTCACTCCTCACTGCCTATCACAGTTTCGGAGGCCATGGAATGCCCAGATGGCACAAAACCCCCCCAAATGACCCCATTTTGGAAAGTAGACACCCCAAGCTATTTGCTGAGAGGTATGTTGAGTATTTTGCAGATCTCGCTTTTTGTCACAAAGTTTTGAAAATGTAAAAAAAGAAAAAAAAAAAGAAAAAAAAATGTCTTTCTTAATTTTCAAAAACAAATGAGAGCTGTAAAATACTCACCATGCCTCTCAGCAAATAGCTTGGGGTGTCTACTTTCCAAAATGGGGTCATTTGTGGGGGTTTTGGGCTATTTTGACATTTTATGGCCTTCAAAACTGTGATAGGTAGTGAGGAGTGAAATCAAAAATTTATGCCCTTAGAAACCTTGAAGGCGGTGCTTGGTTTTTGGGGTCCCGTACGCGGCTAGGCTCCCAAAAAGTCCCACACATGTGGTATCCCCGTACTCAGGAGAAGCAGCAGAATGTATTTTGGGGTGTAATTTCACATATAACCATGGCATGTGTGAGCAATATATCATTTAGTGACAACTTTTTGTACATTTTTTTTTTTCTTTTTGTCATTATTCAATCATTTGGGACAAAAAAAAAAAATATTCAATGGGCTCAACATGCCTCTCAGCAAATAGCTTGGGGTGTCTACTTTCCAAAATGGGGTCATTTGGGGGGGTTTTGTGCCATCTTGGCATTTTATGGCCTTCAAAACTGTGATAGGTAGTGAGGAGCGAAATCAGAAATTTATGCCCTTAGAAACCTTGAAGGCGGTGCTTGGTTTTTGGGGTCCCGTACGCGGCTAGGCTCCCAAAAAGTCCCACACATGTGGTATCCCCGTACTCAGGAGAAGCAGCAGAATGTATTTTGGGGTGTAATTTCACATATGCCCATGGCATGTGTGAGCAATATATCATTTAGTGACAACTTTGTGCAAAAAAAAAAACAGTTTGTCATATTCCCGCAACCTGTGGCAAAATATAAAATATTCCATGGACTCAACATGCCTCTCAGCAAATAGCTTGGGGTGTCTACTTTCCAAAATGGGGTAATTTGGGGGGGTTTTGTGCTATTTTGGCATTTTATGGCCTTCGAAACTGTGATAGGTAGTGAGGAGTGAAATCAAAAATTTACGCCCTTAGAAATCCTGAAGGCGGTGCTTGGATTTTGGGGCCCTGTACGCGGCTAGGCTCCCAAAAAGTCCCACACATGTGGTATCCCCGTACTCAGGAAAAGCAGCAGAATGTATTTTGGGGTGCAATTCCACATATAACCATGGCATGTGGGAGCAATATATCATTTAGTGACAACTTTTTGTACATTTTTTTTTTCTTTTTGTCATTATTCAATCATTTGGGACAAAAAAAAAATATATTCAATGGGATCAACATGCCTCTCAGCAAATAGCTTGGGGTGTCTACTTTCCAAAATGGGGTCATTTGGGGGGGTTTTGTGCCATCTTGGCATTTTATGGCCTTCAAAACTGTGATAGGTAGTGAGGAGTGAAATCAAAAATTTATGCCCTTAGAAACCTTGAAGGCGGTGCTTGGTTTTTGGGGTCCCGTACGCGGCTAGGCTCCCAAAAAGTCCCACACATGTGGTATCCCCGTACTCAGGAGAAGCAGCAGAATGTATTTTGGGGTGTAATTTCACATATGCCCATGGCATGTGTGAGCAATATATCATTTAGTGACAACTTTGTGCAAAAAAAAAAAAGTTTGTCATATTCCCGCAACTTGTGGCAAAATATAAAATATTCCATGGACTGAACATGCCTCTCAGTAAATAGCTTGGGGTGTCTACTTTCCAAAATGGGGTCATTTGGGGGGGTTTTGTGCTATTTTGGCATTTTATGGCCTTCGAAACTGTGATAGGTAGTGAGGAGTGAAATCAAAAATTTGCGCCCTTAGAAATCCTGAAGGCGGTGCTTGGTTTCCGGGGTCCCGTACGTGGCTAGGCTCCTAAAAAGTCCCACACATGTGGTATCCCCGTACTCAGGAGAAGCAGCAGAATGTATTTTGGGGTGCAATTCCACATATAACCATGGCATGTGTGAACAATATATCATTTAGTGACAACTTTTTGTAATTTTTTTTTTTTTTTGTCATTATTCAATCACTTGGGACAAAAAAAAAAATATTCAATGGGCTCAACATGCCTCTCAGCAATTTCCTTGGGGTGTCTACTTTCCAAAATGGGGTCATTTGGGGGGGTTTTGTACTGCCCTGCCATTTTAGCACCTCAAGAAATGAGATAGGCAGTCATAAATTTAAAGCTGTGTAAATTTCAGAAAATGTACCCTAGTTTGTAAACGCTATAACTTTTGCGCAAACCAATAAATATACGCTTATTGACTTTTTTTTACTAAAGACATGTGGCTGAATACATTTTGGCCTAAATGTATGACTAAAATTGAGTTTATTCGATTTTTCTTATAACAAAAAGTAGAAAATATCATTTTTTTTCAAAATTTTTGGTCTTTTTCTGTTTATATCGCAAAAAATAAAAATCGCAGAGGCAATCAAATACCATTAAAAGAAAGCTCTATTTGTGGGAAGAAAAGGACGCAAATTTCATTTGGGTACAACATTGCATGTCCGCACAATTTACAGTTAAAGCAGCGCAGTGCCGAATCCCAAAAACAGGCTTGGTCCTAATGGCCCGAAATGGTCCGGGGCTTAAGTGGTTAACAGGGGCGTGTCATTACAATTTTTGAAGCAATACTTTGCAACAGGGCTCATTGCTGTGCTCCAAGTACAGTATCTGTGAGGGGTTACAGTGTTGTGCCACCAGTGCCTAAGGCCCAATTTTTCAGCCCCTGTTCAACAGGGGCATGTAATTACAATTCTTGATCTAATAATTCACAGCAGGGCCCATTGCTGCACCCACCAAGAGTAACTCTGAGGGCTTACAGTGTTGTGGCAACACCACCACCACCACCACCACGAAAGGCCCAATTTTTCAGCCCCTGTTCAAAAGGGGCATGTAATTACAATTCTTGATCTAATAATTCACAGCAGGGCCCATTCCTGCACCCACCAAGCGTAACTCTGAGGGCTTACAGTGTTGTGGCAACACCACCACCACCACCACCACCACGAAAGGCCCAATTTTCAGCCCCTGTTCAACAGGGGCATGCAATTACAATTCTTGATCTAATAATTCACAGCAGGGCCCATTGCTGCACCCACCAAGAGTAACTGTCAGGGCTTACAGTGTTGTGGCACCAGCACCACCATCAAAGCCCCAATTTTTACTACCACTGTTCAACAATTATATGTAATTACAATTCCTGATATAATAGTTGACAGCAGGGCGTTCCAGCACCAACCAAGAGTAACTGTGAGTGCTTACAGTGTTGTGCCAACACCAACAACTAAGGGGCCTATTCCTGCAGAGTATATACGGCAGGTCCCTACTTTCAAACATCCAACTTACAAACGACTCCTACTTGCAAACGAAAGAAGACAACAGGAAGTGAGAGGAAATCTACCCCTAGGAAGGAAAATTCTCTCCTGTAAGAATTAATATGGGAGAAAGGTGTCTCCTCTCTACTGATGCTTTATCACCAATCCTTGTTTCAAGAAAAACACCACATTTCAAAAACAGTTGTCATTGGGACGGAAAGTGAGGTGAAATGTTCTGAACAGGGGCACAGACAGCAAAACAAATGTTACAGGGGTGATAACCCTTACCTATGTTTTCCAAAAAGTTTAAAAATAGATTTTTGGGCTGGAGCTACACTTAAACAATGTACCTGTTCAAAATTACAAACAGATTCTACATAAGAACAAACCTACAGTCCCTGTCTTGTATGCACCGCCTGTATACGGCTGTTCAGAGTATATAGGGCCTTTTTTATTTTATGTGCGGGGTTCCCCTTAACATCCATACAAGACCCAAAGGGGCTGGTAATGGGCTGGGGTAGCGGGGGGGGGGGGGGTCATGGGGTAGCTATGCCATTTTTCTTAAAGATTTTCATCCATATTACCGGGACCAGACATTACATTAAAGCCGCAAGCAGTTTTAAATGGCTTTTTTTTCCTTTAGAAGTGTCATTTTGTGCAGGGACAGTTCTAAACACGGGAAACACGTGGCACTTCACAGGCATACTTTAGACACCCCCCAGGTACGATATTTAAAGGAATATTTGACTTTTTTTTTTTCACTTTATGCATCATTAAAATGACTGCTCCCGAAAAATGACCATTTTTAAAACTTCTTTTTGCATTGATACATGTCCCCTGGTGCAGAACCCGGGTTCCCAAACCCTTTTTAGGACAATAACATGCATAATAGTCGTTATAATTAGCACTTTAGAATTCGAACGTTCGCATCCATTGTATTTAATAGGGTTCTAATGTTCGTACGAACTTTCGGTCCGTTCGCGGGTTCTGGTGCGAACCGAACCCGGGGGTGTTCGGCTCATCACTACTCCTGGAGAACTGAGTGTTTCCACACCAGAAATCAGTTGTTGGTTCCTAGATGAAAATTCCCTTCTAATGGCCCCGCTCATCAGATAGGGAAATAATAAGAGATCTCACCAACTAAAGTCCAGGCAGACTTCATCTCATGTAGATAGGCTCCATAGTACCAGCAGCAAAGGCATTTAAGTGACCATATGGAAAGAAAGGGAAAAATTCATGTGAAATACCGCTAGTAAACAAACAGCATGGCGCTGCTCACAAAGAGACTCACAGGACTGCAGTGATAAACGAGCGTCAGTGTTGTTTCCCGGGTACACAGCGTGCGTTCCACCGAAACCGGAAGTAGCGTCACTGGTTCTGAATTGGCCGGAAATTACGTCAACGCGTTTCGCCCCTCCTCCAGGGCATCATCAAGGACATCACTTCCGGCCAAGAAAGTGAAAATTTATATGCGCCGAGGTCTCCGCCTCTTAACAGACAAACCAATTATAATAACAACAGAACCTCTAGGCGTAAAAAAACGCCCACTTCCTGATCACATCATTGCCCATCACTTGTCAAGAAAGACAACTTTATTATAACAAAACATTGACAATGATAGCAATAGAAACGATCCGATAGAAGTTCATTTAAACAATAAAATACACTTGTCTGTTAAGAGGCGGAGACCTCGGCGGAATGTAAACATCCCTTGTAATAGGAATCTATTGTGACAGGTCCTCTTTATGGAGAGATGCAGGGTCAATAAGACCCCACATCTCTCCTCCAGGCTGAAAAGCATGAGATCGGTCAAAAAAAATCACCGATCTCATGCTGACAGCCGAGATCACGGCTTTGTTTACATACAGGAACCTGGCGTGATGTCATAACGTTGCGCCCGGGTCTCCGATGGTCATAGAGATGACTGGTGACCATCTGGTCACCAGTCATCTCTATGCTTCCCATCCGGCACAGGCCAATTCGTTCTCCGAGCCCCAGATGGCACGGGAGAGCCCGGAGAAGCACGGGATGGTGGCGGGAGGGGGGGGGGGGAACGTCGGAACTGCCGCTATGATCGTTTTATCGTGCACAGAATCGCCGGCTGAAAAGAATGATATCTGAATGATGCCTGCAACTGTATCATTCAGATGTCACCGCACAAAGCCAAGGACGTCATTTGACGGTGGGCAGTAGGAAAGTGGTTAATATTTAGAAAATTTAGAAAAAAGGTAATTTTTCTCCTTCATTGATGTACACTGATGAGACTGCACTGATGAGCACCGATAAGGTGGCAAGGGTGGGCATTGAGAGGTGACATTGCTAGTTGGCACTGGTGGGCATTGAGAAGTGGCACTGCTAGGTGGCAATGATAGTTGGCAGTAATGGGCACTGATAGGCAGCACTGCTAGGTGGCACTGATTGGCACCAGTGGTGGGCATTGATAGGTGGCACTGGCAGATGACGCAGAATTGCCTCTTCCTCTTCGGGCCTGATGTCCCTTGCACATAAGCCAGTGATTGCCTTTTTTTATGCTCACGCTATCAGCACAAGGAGAAAACAAAAACCATTACCCAGCTTTTGTTTATATCACGTGATCAGCTGTCATTGGCTGACAGCTGATCACATGGTAAGGGGCAGGGATCGGCCCCTTACTCAGATCTGTCATCACCTGAGTCTCAGTGACTCAATGACCACATTGACGGACTCCCGACAATTGAGGACCGTGCTGTGGCCGTCGATCAGTTATAGCGCTGATCTCAAGTGATTAAAGAGGGTCTAAATGGGCCATTGACATGCATCACAATTCAACTTAGGAATGTGTCTTTGCAAAGTTAAACTAAATGAAATCCTTTCTTATTTTTGCTTGGGGATAGAGTGCAGAGGGATTTCAAGTCTAAACAGTTTTTGGGGATGTCTGCACCCCTGATAGGGTGAAGACAACTCCCAAATTTTGCCACTTTATCCCTCCAAATAATTCACTTCCTGTCACATAGCCACACAGGAAGTGAGGGTAAATCCCTCCCAATGTCTTTCCTTGGGGACACACAGGTCAATCTAAATACTTTCCCCAGTATGTACATTGCACTCCAGCATTTTGCGGGGTACACCCCAAATTATTAGGTATTTTGGACTTTCGGGTTTATTTACTAAAGGCAAATCTACTTTGCACTACAAGTGCACTTGCTGGATATCCGAGGGGGACATGCAAGCAAACAAAAAAACACCATCTTTGCTTTTACATGATTGGATGTTACAATCACCAGTGCTTCCCCTCAGATTTTCAGCAGCTACACTTTTACTGCAGAGTGGATTTGTCTTTACTAAACCCCAAACTACCCAATGATTTGGGGTGTACACAACAAAGTGTTAGAGTGCAATTTGCTTAATGGGGACACTAGTTAGATTGATCTGTGTGTCCCCAAAAAAAGACATTGGTAGGGTTTTACCTTCACTTCCTGTTTAGCTGTGTGACAGGAAGTGAAGCCAAATTTACTAAAAGGGACACAAAGCCCAACCTAAAAAAAACAAAAAAACAAGCAGGGGTTCTAACACTTACTTGGTTTCCCTCAAAATGCCCACAATTAGAATCATATTGCCTTGAGCTATTTTTAAGTGCAGTGCTCTAAATCAGTGCTTCTCAATTACCCCCAACAGGCCATGTTTGCAGGTTTTCCTTCATCTTGCACATGTGCTTTAAATCACAGTCAATGGTTTTGTATTTTGGACAGCAATTCTCGATAAGATAAATTCACAAAACATGTCCTGTTGGGGGTACTTGAGGACTGAGGCTGAGAACCACTGCAGTAAAAAGGAAAATTGAATACTTACCGCTCTGTATTTTTCATTTCCTGGTGACTATCCATGGCAGCACACAATACATGCATATGCTACCATGAAGGGACCAGGGTAGACAAATCACACCTGTTTTGTTTTGACATGCCAATCAGCTGTCACATTTGTTGCAAAGAAAACAAAAAAGAAACATCAAAACGTTGCATCAAATTTTATTGGTCAACAAAACAAAGGGAAGCCAAAATAAAAAACAGGGTCAATTTGAAACAGTCACATCTTGAGAAAGATTTAGCAAAATAATGCAGCACAGACAATTAAATCAAAGTGAACAAACAACACACATTAACAACATCAAAATTATTTCAGGGGAACATTTCCCCCACACAAAAAAATACAATCAACAAAAGTAAAACAAACATCTGTTTTGCAAAGACATTACAAATAAAATACATGTGTTACAAATTCGATAAGGACACCAAAATTTACTTTTTGCCAGGCACGCACGCACACTTGCCTCTTTTCAGGGCAAGGGAGAGGATGCTATCTGCAAGCTTTATATAACATAGGTTTGTGTGCTAATGAGGCAATTGAAAACACATGCACAGTCCATGAAACACCCAAAATGCAAGTTCACCCAATGTAGAGACTGAACTTCAAAGTGGGTACACCGGTTAAGGATGTCCTTCAATTACTAACCCATAAAAACACTCTCTCTGAGCATTCCCAGAAATATCCAGGTGCTGTTCACACACAAAAAGCACCAAAAAAAAAACAAATGAAGTCCCTGGGCATGCTCAGAACAACATAAATGCAGCTAGCAGAAAATACCCCCCCCTGTTCAAAATTAAGCACATCATCCAGCATGCTACAAAATTAGAGATGGGACAAACACCTCCCCCCCACCAACAAATACCATTGCAGTCTATGGGAACTGACATGTTAATTTTGCTAGTCCCCACTTGGCTGGTTTATCTTCTAGTTATTGGCCTTAAAATGGGGGCCCAGGTCCCACCCTAAGGGACATATATCAATGTCACCAATTTGGACAACACCAAAAACAAAACAAGGAGAAGTGCCTTTGAATATGCCAAATTGCTTAAGGGCCATTTCACACCACATGCAGTCCATTGCGTTTTTTATGCATCAAAAATGCATGGAAAGTTGGTTATATGGTTCTAAATGGCAGTGTTTGTTCCAGTTCGTTCCAGTTCCACAAAAAAAGTAGAACATGTTGCATTTTACCTGCACTGGACTGTACTGGAACGCAGCAAAATGCATCATAAACGCACAGGAACACACCTAAATGCACCAAAAACGCACTGGAACACACTTGTCCTTATCTATGGTTAATAAAAAAGAGGGGTGAAAAAAAGCACTGGACTGCTTAAAAAACGTACCAAAAATGCACTGGAACGCATCAAAAACGTGCATGCAAAAAAGCACCTGGAACGCATCCGGATTGCGTTTCTATGGTGTGAAATGGCCCTAGTTCACACCATAGAAACGCAGTCTGGATGCGTTCCAGGTGCTTTTCTGCATGCACGTTTTTGACACGTTCCAGTGCATTTTTGATGCGTTTTTGATGCAGTCCAGTGGTTTTTTTCCCCCTCTTTTCACTTAGGACAAGTGTGTTGCAGTGCGTCTTTGGTGCATTTAGGTGCGTTCCGGTGCATTCCAGTGCGTTTTTGGTACGTTCCGTAGCGTTTTTGATGTGTTTTACTGTGGTCCAGTACAGTTCTGTACATAAAAAATGCAGCATGACCAATTTTTTTTTTCCTTTCTGAAACGCACTGGAACGGACTGCAGTTGTGTGAACTATGCCATTGGCATTAATGTGATCAACTTTCTTTGCGTTTTTCATGCATCAAAAAAAGCACTGCACTGTATCCGGTGTGAACTGGCCCTAAATATCATACCTGGGGGGTGTCTATAGTATGCCTGTAAAGTAGCGCATGTTTTCCATGTTTATAACAGTTCGAGAGCAAAATGACATTTCTAAAGTAAAATAATAGTCATTTAAAAGTACTCGCGGCTGTAATGAATTGCTGGTTCCCGTCAATACAGATAAAAGTCATTGAAAGTCTTTGAAAAAAAAAAAATGCATGGGGGTTCCCCCAAATTCCATTACCAGGCCCTTCAGGTCTGGTATGGATATTAAGGGGAACGCCGCGCCAAATTAAAAAAATAAAATGGCGTGGGGGTTCCCCACAAAATCCACACCAGACCCTTATCCGAGCACGCAACCTGGCAGGCCACAGGAAAAGAGGGGGGGACGAGAGAGCAGCCGTACCAGGCCACATGCCCTCAACATGGGGAGGATGCTTTGGGGGTCTGTGACCCCCAAAGCACCATGTCCCCATGTTGATGGAGACAAGGACCTCATCCCCACAACCCTTGCCGGTGGTTGTGGGGGTCTGCGGGCGGGGGGCTTATCGGAATCTGGAAGACCCCTTTAACAAAGGGGACCCCCAGATCCCGGCCCCCCCTGTATGAAATGGTAATGGGGTACAAATGTACCCCTACCATTTCACAAAAAAAAGTATCAAAAATGTTAAAAATGACAATAGCCGGTTTTTGACAATTCCTTTATTAATGTCTTCTCCTTTCTTCCATCTTCTTCTTCTTCCATCGTCTTCCATCTTCTTCTTCCAGCTTCTTCTTTTCTCCATTCAGGTTTCTTCCTCCATCTTGTTCTTCCTCTTCATCTTCCTTCGGTGTTCTCGTCCGCATCTTGCTCCGGCTTCTTGTTCCCTTCTTCTTTCTCCGGCCGCTCCGTTTGAATTCGAGGTTCCCACTGTGTGACGCTTCAGTTCTTCAGTTCTCCTCTGGGTCCGCTGCCACCGGGTGACTCCGCCCCCCTCTGACGCACATGGATTTCACGGGGACTTTCCTCGTGGTATCGGTGGGGGGCGGGGCCACCAGGTGGCAGTGGACCCAGAGGAGAACTGAAGAACTGAAGCGTCACACAGCGGGAACTTCGAATTCAAGTGGAGCGGCCGGAGAAAGAAGAGGGGAACAAGAAGCCGGAGAAAGATGCGGACGAGAACACCGAAGGAAGAAGGAAGATGAAGATGAAGATGAAGAGGAAGATGAAGAACAAGATGGAGGAAGAAACCCGAATGGAGAAAAGAAGAAGCTGGAAGAAGAAGCTGGAAGAAGATGGAAGAAGATTAAGGAAGAAGATGGAAGAAAGGAGAAGACATTAATAAAGGAATTGTCCAAAACCGGCTATTGTCATTTTTAACATTTTTGACACTTTTTTTTGTGAAATGGTAGGGGTCCTCCCCATGTTGAGGGCATGTGGCCTGGTATGGTTCAGGAGGGGGGGGCGCTCTCTCGTCCCCTCTCTTTTCCTGCGGCCTGCCAGGTTGCGTGCTCGGATAAGGGTCTGGTGTGGATTTTTAGGGGGACCCCCACGCTATTTTTTTTTAAGTTTGGCGCGGGGGTTCCCCTTAAAATCCATACCAGACCTGAAGGGCCTGGTACGGATTTTGAGGGGGACCCGCACGTCATTTTTTTTTTTAATTGACGCGGAGTTCCCCTTAATATCCATACCAGACCTGAAGGGCCTGGTAATGGAATTTGGGGGGACCCTACACATTTTTTTTTTTTTTTATCAAAGACTTTTCTCTATTTTGACGGGAGCCGACAATTCACTACAGCCGCGGGTGCTTTTAAATGCCTTTTTTTCCTTTAGAAATGTAATTTTGCTGGCGCACTGTTATATATTGGCAAGTTCAGAGCTGCGCCTGTTCAACTAATCAAATTGATCTACGTGACTTGACATTTACGAAGATTTTGCCGGCGCAGTGTCCCGGCGCGTTTGAACGAGTGAAATTCCCGCGCTGAGCACAAAAAAACCTCTCGCAGTTCTAAATGTACTTGCCGGCGCAGCGGGCTGGTTCAGAAAAAGTAACTTTCTCACTATATTTTGGGCATATTTGTTACTTGGGCAGTTGTCACTACACTTCCTCACATCACCCCACATCACACCATTATATTGGCACTTCCAGCTTCTTTATATTTTTATTTGAAGATGCCGTGTGCCAGGTCCATAGTGGCGCACTGAGCGCCTCCTCCCGTGCGCCGAGAACACTATAGTAAATGGGGAATAGCGCTGCGCTACCGGCACAAATGTTTTGTAAATACCAAAACAGCCGTTGCGCACGCAGATGCGCCGATACTCATGGCGCAAATGTTTCGTAAATCAGCCCCGTTATGTTTAAAGTGGGGCTTACAGTATATTTTTTCCCATCTCCAGGAGTATTTTTGAGGTACAAGAATGTATTCATGTTCTTGTAATTGTTACCTAAGTTTTTAAAGCAATACTTAGGAGTCTCTTTTTTTTTTTTCTTTTAAGGTCAGATTGCTGTAGTAAAGACATAAATTCAAACGTGTTTGTTTAAGCAGATGGAACAAGCGGACTTTGTGCTGTTTACATTGTAGTTGTGATAGCGAAGATTTACTACATGAAGTAATCTTATGGTTTATTTCCATCGACTAACTTGTGGCAAGAATATTTGTTGCAAAAAATGTCTGTCTCACGTTAACTGGTAGCCTGACTCATACAGCACGGTTCTCACTAACCCAGCAACCTTCAATAATGGCTGCATTCTAAATTCTAGAAAAAGATATATGATATGACCTAAACCTCAACAATATTAATTATTAACCTAAATTACTCGTGTCCTTACACACTCAGAACAGACAGCTTGTCACCTCTTTTTTTATGGTGTCTCAAGTTGGGAGCTCAGTTAGTTTTGAGTTAGAGATCTCACTTTGCAGAGGTTCCTTGATGTAACGACATGGCTTTACGTGTATCACTCAATGCATGTGACAAAAAACCTTTGGTTTTAACCTGAATGTTGAAACGATTTTATACTTACTGGCTGGGCTGAATGCTGGGAAATATTTGTATTGCTTTGTGTACTCTCCTATTCACGCTCACCTCCTTTTTGCTAGTTTTAAATTGAGTGGCTGCATTTCTTTTGATTTTCTAATGTTACAATTATATGATCAGTCTCAGTGTAACACTTTATTGCACCTTTTTGGATGAGCAGCTCCTAAGCCAAATGTTCCACTGCAGTAAACTAAAGCTGGCTATACATGGATAGAAATTCAGCCGGTTCAGCAGGGACCGGTCACATTTAAATTCATGTATGGGAACTGAGGTTGTACAAAAGTCAATCTACCGATGGACAAACAGAAAAAAAGGAGAGAAAAGTGGCACTACCCAAGTGTAGCATTTCTTAAAACATATTGGTGAACTCATGTTTAAAAGACAATAAAAAGAATATCAATAAGTCTCCAGCTGGTGGCAGCCTTCTAGGTGGTCAATGGTGAGCAAGACCCTCTGCGTGGATGTGATGTAAGGCGCTCGGAACCAGGAAGTTGACCAGGGGAACACCAGGATGAGCTGACAAAAGCAGCAGACCGAGTAGGTATATCACATGGATGAGAATCGCTGTGGACAGCACAGCAGGTAAGTAGGGTGACCACGTGTCCCGGAATGCCCGGGACAGTCCCGCATTTTGCAGGTCTGTCCCGGGCACATTCATTCCAGGACAATACAGTGTCCCGGAATGAAACTGACACAGCCACCCCCCGGGCCAATCTGATGCCCCCAAAAAAGGCTGCCACATCACCGCTTGACTCACTGACAGTACTTGTCCTGGCTGGGAAAGCCTGGAGGAGCACAATCCCACCCCCTGCTTGTGATTGGAGAAATCATAAATCCCGCCTCTTTTGTCCAATCACTGTGCTGTGATTCGTTACAGCACTAGCAGATTTTTGGTAATAGAGGGTGTCCCTGAATGGTAGTTTGAAAATGTGGTCACCCTACAGGTAAGTGTAGCAGGCCCACAAAATGGCCATGATGATGTGATGTGTGGTGATGATGATGGGCGTGGTTATGTATTTTAGAGCCCCTTTTGTCAAATCTACTGATGAACTACTGCTAGATTTTCACCACTCGATCAGTGTAGCAGTCTCCCAGCTGTCAGAATATGATAGCTCAGCGATTAGCATTCACCCATCCACATCAATTATGTGTGAATGGGGGAATTCACTTTTTTTCGTTCAACCTGCTGGTACCAGGTTATACTAGGTTATATGTGTTTGAGGTTGAGTTGAGCACCTAACATGCTTCAAAAGGGTCTCACAAAGAGTGACCCTCCTTGAATTGTTGTCTGGAGTATCCAGATTCAGCTGTCTGTTTTTCTTGCACATTCTTGTAAATGATAGCCGCTAAATTTTGTAAAACACATTTAGTGTTAAAAAATATATACATTTCCATGTTTAAGGAGAATCTGTCACTTTGGTCATTCAGAACAAAGTGAGAGGTTTACTTCACAGACCACCCACCCCCAAACCCATTGATGCTCACCTTTGATGTCCTACCACCCTGCTCAATTGTGCTGTCCAAGCTCCCAGTCACTGTATCTGTGGCGAGGAAATCTGAGCACTCTTTAAGGAAAGGGAAAGAAAATCAAAAAGAGTGGAATTATGATGTTAAGTTGATACTAGCTTATATTCAAAGCAGTTAAGGAAGCACTGAAGTGGGAAAAGGAGCCATCCCAATCTAAGAAAATCAAAAATGTTTTCCCTTGCTGCAGAAATCGCTTTTGGCTTTCCTAACTATTCCAGAAAAAAAGGACGAGTGGTCTGGGCCTGGATAAATTTTATTTTTAAAACCGATTCTCTAAATTGTATCCACTAGCAGATACAAATGCAGAGTTGATTGACAACCCCCAAAAGTGGATGAGTCAATAATGAAACTGGCCTTGACATATAACCTATAACCTTACTTTTTGACAATGCAAAAGCCCTCAAGCATGTGATTGATAGACAAACAGATACACACCTGGAGAATATCTACTTGGCAGTCAAGCCAGCCTGTAGACCCTCTTTAGCGCTCACTTTTATTTCCGTAGCCTAAAGGTAAGGGGGGACAACATTGAGGAGGCCCTAAATTCTAATGTTGATAAGTCAGAAATTATTTTGGTCCTGGCAAAAATTAACCTTATCTTTTTTTTGCAGAACCTTCAGTTAAAGGGGTTGTAAAGGTTTGTTTTTTATTTTCTAAATAGGTTCCTTTAAGCTAGTGCATTGTTGCTTCACTTACCTTTTCCTTTAATTTACCTTCTAATGCCGCGTACACACGACCGTTTTTCCCGTCGAGAAAAATTACATTTTTTCCTTTGGACGAGAAAAACGATCATGTGTGGGCATTTTATCATTTTTCACGACGGGAAAAACGAAATTTTTCACGACGAGAAAAATTAGAACATGCTCTAATTTTTCTCGTCGTTTTTCCCGTAGTTTTTTTCCGACGCAGTTTTCCCATAGGGAAACACTGCCGTGGTGCCCACACACGGTCGTTTTTCACGTCCAAAAAAAAAATGTCGGGAAAAACGGACGTGTGTAGGGAACCAAGCGGTTCCCTCGTTTTTCCCGTCGTGATTCACGGCGGTGTTTTCACCGCCGTGAATCACGATCGTGTGTACGCGGCATCAATGTTTGTTTTCTTTGTCTGAATTTCTCACTTCCTGTTTCTCCTCACTAAACTTCACACCATCATCCGAGTGGTGTGGAGTCAGCCAGAACAGCTTACTGAACAGCTTACTGAGGAGGAACAGGAAGTGAGAAATTCGGACAAAGAAAACAAATATTTAGAAGGGAAATCTAAGGAAAAGGTAAGTGAACCAACAATGCACTAGCTTAAAGGAACCTATTTAGAAAATAAAAAACGAACCTTTACAACCCCTTTAACCTGGTTCATAAATCTTCCAGGGCCATGATTCTTTCTACCGTGGCCAGAAAGGCTTTGTCCCTGGGTATCAGATGTCATGTGACCACAGGAAGTGAGCTCATGAGTGAGCAGGTGGCATAGGATCCCTTGGGGCATGGAGGCCATTTGGTGATGATGGAGACGGGTTTCGCTGTGTACTGGTACCAAATAGTGACCCCCAGATATATCCTGCTCTAACATGTGGAGACCGACCTGTACCAGCGGGAGAAGACAGAAGCATTTCAGGGGTACTGGCGGACACAGAAACAGACAGCAAAGATAAAGAAGGTCTGAGAAACAGGCCACGGATTAGGGCAGGTAGCAGACAAGTGAACTGAAGGGGGAGCCGAGGTTCGTACACAGGAAGTAGGTAAAAGGAGAAAACAGGCAAAAAGGTGATAAGAGAGAACACAGTGGCAACTAAACAATTTTGCTCAGGTATCGGATGCTGGGACAAAGTTTCTTTAAATAAGTGCTTGTTGATGACGTTGATAACGTCATTGGCTGGGACAGCGTTGAAGAAATCTGGAAACACCATGGGCCAGCTTTTCTGTAGCACTATTTAATTCCCACAAAACACATTGAGAGGTTTTCTTCATAACAATGTTTTACATCAAGAAAGTAGGCCCTATGTGACAACAGGGGCTATTGTGCATATTCTGGGACAGAGTTATATGCATAGAGGGTAGGGTATGTATTAACAATAAGATTATAATTTATACTAGCCACTATCCTTTTAAGGTGGTTGTAAAGGCAAATTTTTCAAAATTAAAATAAAAAAGATGCTAGCTATACTTACCTGATCTTTGCAATTTATTATAGCACAGAGCAGTCCCTTACCTCCTCCTCTGGAGTCCCTCGCTGGCGCTGTCTGCTCTTCCTTTCCTGCAGGTGCCTCCTTAGCAAGCTGTGTCCTGAGGGGGCACCTGTGCAGATGAGTTTCCAACTCGGGCTGCGTGCATCCATAGACATACACTCATGCCCCCCACTCCCTCCTCACAGGATTTGACTGACAGCAGCAAGAATCTATGACTCCCATTGCTCTCATAGTTTTCTGTGAGACCAGAAAGTGAGAGCAGCGGCGCTGCCAGCCAACGGGTCAGCTCTCGATCGAGAGATGACTCAGTTAAGTGTTTAGGTATGGGGGAGGGAGCAAGTAAGGAGTAGGGCACTCCTTGGTACTTGTATCACCCTTGATAAACCAATTAAGAGAGTGAAATGCGTGAAGATGGCATGTATGGCCTAAGACAACAGTTCTTTCTCCTACGTTCACTGACTGATACAGCTCCTTTACTTTAGACCTTTGGGTTGTTACGCCACCTTCAGGAGAGGACTAGGCAGAACATGTTAACATGTACAAAAAAACAGAACTTTCTAGTTCCGCCCAAGGGGCGGTCACTTCAGTAACAACCCCCCAGCCTGCACTTTGCAGCCTCAGTTTTTTTTCTGCCTAGTGAAGGAGTAGGACCTAGAAACCCTGCGGGCCCATCTGTCCGTGTTTTTTTTTTTTTTTCTGCAGAAGTTTGCCTTTTGCGCAAGATTAGGATCCTGTGATCTGCTATCAACAGCCGGCTGGGTGACAGGCTGGATAACCTTATCCTTGTAGTCTCCCCAGCCTGGCCAGCGAGCGTGTGCCGACCAGAGCTCCGCGACGGGTCGGCCACGACATGACCCTCAGGCTCCAGGGGCAGCCGGTGAGCGTAATGCTCCGGGGCACACATATGACCGGGCTACTGATGTCTGCGCCACAGTGTGCTGGGCCAGCAGCCACCCCGTACTGATCGGAGAGTGGGTCTGTGATGGAATGTCTCCAGCTCGTCCGGAATGGTAAGTACAGCTCTCCCTGTCCCGGTGAGGCTGAGCAGCTGGGCATTCCCTGAGAGGTCGATTCGGGTGGCCCTCTCCTCCCTCTCTTCTCTCCCTGCCCCTACCTTCCCTCCCCCCCCTGCATACAGTTGTTTGTCAGCCATCTTTGGTGTGCCCAGGGAGAAGCATGGTCAGGAACCATTTTCTTGTAGTTTGGCGGCCATTTTCCCTGTGATTATGTCCTTTATACTGGACGCTCTGTGGCCATTTTGTTGTAGCCTGGTGCGTTTTTTATGCTCAGCGCTGATCCAGGGGACTCAGAACGGCGCGGTTTCCTCTCACAGACACCTGGGAGCTGACACAGGACACAGGCACACCTATCTGGACGGCGCAGAACTCGGTCAGGGTGGTGAGTCCTGTGGTGGGGGCCCCTCAGCCTGCAGCAGTTAGGAGGGTGGGACCATTCACTGTCCTAAGTCCCCAACAGGCGGCAGACAGGGTGGGTCAGCATGGCTTCAGAACCTAGTGTTTCCTCCCCCGAAATCCAGGCAATTGCAACCGGTTCGCCTGCAGTCAGTGCGGTGCCTCTGGACGCTTTGTCGGCGGTCCTTAACTCGTTCGTTGCCGAGATGGAGGCGGTGCGTGGGCGCAAAGGTGGTAAAAAGCGGCCTCCGCCCCCCGTCCTCCGGGAAGAGCTCTGACGCAGACTTGGGCCCCGCTGAGGCTGGTGACCCCTGCTCTGTTGTTTCAGATGACGCTGACCAGGACCGATCGGACAGTGAGGATGAGTCCCCGTCCGGGTCCGCGCGCGACAAAGCGCTAGTTGGAGCACTTATCACAGCTGTGCGTGATACCCTGAAGATTCAGGATACGGCAGATTCCTCTGCTGAAGTAGTGGTCCCTTTTGGGTCCCGTAAGCCAGCCCGTACACCTAAGGTGTTTCCGTATCTGACTTATTTCGATAAGTTCATATACAAGGAATGGGGGCGTCCGCAACGGACCTTTTCGGTCCCAAAATATATGGCGTGCGTTACCCCTTTGAGGAGAGCCTTCTTAAGAAATGGTCAGCTCCTCCGGTCGTGGACCCCCCTGTATCCAGGTTAAATAAGGTAACCACGATCCCGGTAGAGGGGACGCCTGCCTTTAAGGACCCTACGGACAGGAAGGCTGAGGCAGTGGTCCATTCCTTATTTACGGTTGTGGGGTCAGCGATGCGACCAGTACTGGCCTCCGTGCTTGTGTCACAGACACTAAACAAGTGGGCAAAACTTTTGCACCGCGAATTGGGGGAACAACAGGTTTCTCCTGTCTGCGTGGAACTAGCAGACCAGTTAGTACAAGGCCTTAAGTACGTTTGTGACGCGGCCCTGGATACCCTCCCTCTGTTATCCAGGGCTTCGGTGTCCGCAGTGGTGCTGAGGCGCCTGATTTGGCTAAAATGCTGGTCTGCGGCCCAGGCATCTAAAAAAGCATTGACGGATCTACCC
Source organism: Rana muscosa (assembly GCA_029206835.1). Lineage (NCBI taxonomy): Eukaryota > Metazoa > Chordata > Amphibia > Anura > Ranidae > Rana > Rana muscosa. The sequence goes on along the minus strand of CM055116.1, from coordinate 474,674,748 downwards.
TTCCTTGGCGAGCGGCTCTTTGGAGCCTCGTTGGATGACATCATTAAGGATGCCACCGGTGGGAAGAGTACCTTACTCCCGCAGACCAGGAAGGCTAAGGAGCCACGCCGTAGGCAAGGGCCCTCTTTTTCCGCTCACAAACAACTTTTTCGTCCCTCCGGGGCTTCGGCTAAACGTCCCCAGCCCGACAGGACGACCTCTGAGGGACAAAAGCACCCCTGGAACCACAAGCCTAACAAGCCTGCGAGCAAAAGCGCTACCGCATGAAGGTTTGCCCCCGCCCGCCACACGGGTGGGGGGTCACCTTCGGGAGTTTTCAGCCCGGTGGGCCTCTCGGCTGTCCGACCTATGGGTCTGCGAACTGATTTCCTCCGACTACAAGATAGAGTTCCTCTCTTGGCCACCAAACAGATTCTTCCCCTCCAGCATACCCGTGCTCCCGGCTCGCCGGGAGGCCCTCATGGGGGCGGTAAGGGACTTGCTGAGTCACGGGGTGATAGTACCTGTTCCGGAGCCGGAAAAATTCCAGGGGTTCTACTCCAATCTGTTTGTAGTTCCCAAAATGGAAGTCAATTGGTTTGTGAAAGTACAGAGGTTCAGAATGGAATCAGTTAGCTCGCTAGTCGCTTTACAATTCATCAAGGGGACTTCCTGGCGTCCTTGGACATCCAGGATGCATAACTGCACATTTTGGGTGGCTGTTGAACCTAAAAAAGTCGGTACTCTTACCGACTCAGCGTTTGGAGTACCTGGGCTTACTGCTGGACTCCATGGAAGCGAGAGTGTTTCTCCCTCCGGACAAGCTACAGACTCTCAGAGCCGCGGTAAACCTGTTGGTGAACCGCAGGTGGTCGTCCCTACGCTTCTGCATGCAAGTCCTGGGGCTCATGGTGGCCTCCTTCGAGGCAGTAGCGTATGCTCAGTTTCACACCAGAGTCTTGCAGAAGGAGATCTTGTCAAAATGGGACAAATCTCCGTTATCCCTGGATCGGCGGATTCAGGTGAGCCGGTCGGTCAAGGACTCTCTGCTCTGGTGGCTGAGATCCCCGGCACTTCGGTCCGGAAAGTCGTTCCTACCTCTACATTGGACAGTGATCACGACGGACGCCAGCCTGTCCGGCTGGGGTGGAGTACTGGGAGTACAGTCGTCCCAGGGCCTCTGGTCGGAGGAGGAATCCAAGTTGCCGATCAATGTGCTTGAGCTACGTGCGATCAGGCTATGCCTCTCCACGTGGTCAATGAGACTTCGAGGACGTCCGATCAGGATCCAGTCCGACAACGCCACGGCAGTGGCATATGTCAATCATCAAGGAGGAACGAGAAGCTCGGCCGCCGCACGGGAGGTCGCTCACATCCTTCAGTGGGCAGAGCGACATGTACCGGCCCTGACGGCCATTTACATTCCGGGAGTGGAGAACTGGCAGGCGGACTACCTAAGTCGTCAGATGCTGGACCCAGGAGAATGGGCGCTGCATCCGGATGTGTTCAGGCTACTGTGCCTGCGGTGGGGCACACCAGACGTGGATCTCCTGGCTTCCCGTCTCAATCGGAAGATGCCGAGGTTCGTGTCCAGGACAAGAGATCCTTGGGCAGACGCGTCAGACGCGCTGGTGGCTCCGTGGGGTCAGTACCAACTGATCTATGCTTTTCCTCCGCTCAAGATACTACCAGAGTGGAGGCCGAGGGGATTCCAGTCATTCTGATTGCCCCAGATTGGCTTCAGCGTCCCTGGTACGCATACCTACTGTGCCTGGTGGCGGACGCCCCCTGGCGCCTGCCGTTACAAGAGGACCTTTTATCTCAAGGTCCGATTCTCCATCCTGCTTTACCATCGCTGGGTTTAACGGCATGGCTGTTGAGAGCCAGGTGCTAAGGAACCGGGGCCTATCGGACTCTGTGATTTCAACTATGTTGAGAGCTCGGAAATCTTCGTCTCGGAAGATATATCATCGTACCTGGAAGGCCTACATCGCTATGTGTGAGGAGAAAGGCTGGCGTCCGCGCTCCTATTCCGTATCTAGGGTCTTGCTGTTTCTGCAGCGAGGAGTTGACCAGAAATTGGCTTTAAGCACCATTAAAGGACAAATATCGGCCTTGGCTGTCTTTTTTCAGCGACCCCTGGCATCTCACTCTCTGGTGAGCACCTTTGTTCAGGCAGTTCGGCATGTAGTTCCTCCGGTGCGTCCACCGTTACCCCTGTGGGATCTGAACCTGGTGTTGTCGGCACTTCAGAAGCCGCCGTTTGAGAATATCAGAGAGATTCCCTTGTTGATTCTTTCCCAGAAAGTTACATCGGCCAGGAGGGTGTCGGAACTGGCGGCTTTGTCTTGCAAGTTGCCTTCTCTGGTTATCCATAAGGATAAGGTGGTGTTGCGTCCGCAACTCTTTTCTGCCGAAGGTGGTTTCGGCGTTCCACATCAATGAAGACATTGTATTACCGTCCTAGACCGACACATCCCAAGGAGGTAGCCCTCCATTCCCTGGACGTGGTCCGAGCCTTAAGGGTATATTTGTCTGCCACGGCTCCCTTTCGGAATTCAGACTCTCTGTTTGTTTCGGTAGCTGGTCCGAAAAAAGGCATGGCGGTCTTGTCGGCCACCATTTCCAGGTGGATCAGACAGATTGTGGTTCAGGCCTACGCCTTGAAGGGGCAGGTGCCCCCCTTTCCGGTCACGGCCCATTCCACCAGGGCAATTGGAACCTCTTGGGCTTTCCGACATCAAGCGTCTGTCGTTCAAGTGTGTAAAGCGGCAACTTGGTCGTCTGTTCATACTTTTACAAAATTCTACAAAGTAGATGTCAGTGCATCGGCTGATGCCTATTTTGGCCGCACTGTTGCATTGTTACTGCAAGTTCTGAGGCGGTTAGATAAGGTGGTGTCTCCCCTGTTAGGGAGCACTTCTGTTTTTGTGGGTGAAGTTTTTTATGCTTTTTCCCACCCCTCATTTGACACTGCTTGGGGACGTCCCGATGGTCTAAAGTAAAGGAGCTGTGTCAGTCAGTGAACGTAGGAAAAAATAGGATTTTTGTACTCACCGTAAAATCCTTTTCTCTGTAGTTCACTGACTGACACAGCACCCACCCCTCCTATTTTTTTACGTTATACTGCTTGTTGACGTACTGAGGCTGCAAGGTGCAGGCTGGGGGGTTGTTACTGAAGGGACCGCCCCTTGGGCGGAACTAGAAAGTTCTGTTTTTTTGTACATGTTAACATGTTCTGCCTAGTCTTCTCCTGAAGGTGGTGTATCAACCCGATGGTCTAAAGTAAAGGAGCTGTGTCAGTCAGTGAACTACAGAGAAAAGTATTTTACGGTGAGTACAAAAATCCTATTTTCTCTACAAGTAACTGATCCTTTCTATTGCCCACTTTCAAAGCTTTTTGCAGAAAGTTGTGGATTTAGGAACTTCTTGCAACACCATTAAAGTCCACATTTACATACTTCAGGCCCGAAGGACGTCATATGACGTCCTCGGGTTTGTAGGGGTATATCTGAATGATGCCTGCCTCTACAGGCATCATTCAGATATTGCCGGTTTCAGCCGGCGAATCCCTACACCATGAGAATGATCATAGCGGCTGTTCCACCGCTTGATCGTTCTTACGGGCAGCGGAAGGGGACGTTCCCCCCCCTCCCGCCGCCCTCCGGTTTTTCTACCGACTCACCTGTGCAATCGGTGAGTCGGTGACAGGATCCGCCGGCCCCGGATGTTGATCAAAGAGATTTCCGGCGAACCAGATGGTCACCGGAGTCTCTATGATCGTCAGAGGCCGGGTGCGATGTTATCATGTCACGCCCGGCCTCTGCATTCAAAAAAACTGCGCCGCTTCAGCTTTGAAGCGGTAATCTTTTTTTTTTTGTTTTTTTTAGGCTTCCAAGCCTAGAAGTGAGATGTGGGGTCTTATTGACCCCATATCTCACTGTAAAGAGGACCTGTCATGTCATATTCCTATTACAAGGGATGTTTACATTCCTTGTAATAGGAATAAAAGTGATCAAAATATATATTTTTTTTTTTTAAAGTGTCAAAATAAAAAAAAATAAGTAAAATTAACAATAATTTTTTTTTTTTTTAAATTGCTCCTGTCCCCGTGTGCTCGCATGCAGAAGCGAAAACGCATACGCAAGTCCCGCCCACATATGAAAACGGTGTTCAAACCACACATGTGAGGTGTCGCCGGGAACGTTCGAGCGAGAGCAATAATTCTAGTCCTAGACCTCCTCTGTAACTCAAAATATGTAGCAAGTAAAAAAATTTAAAGCGTTGCCTATGGGGATTTTTAAGTACCGAAGTTGGGCGCCATTCCACGAGCGTGTGCAAATTTGAAGCGTGACATGTTAGGTATCTATTTACTCGGCGTAACTTCATCTTTCACATTATGCAAAAAAATTGGGCTAACTTTACTGTTTTGTTTTTTTTTAAGCATGAAACTGTTTTTTTCCCCAAAAAAACGCGTTTGAAAAATTGCTGCGCAAATACCGTGCAAGATAAAAAGTTGCAATGACCGCCATTGTATTCTCTAGGGTCTTTGCTAAAAAAAAAGCTATATAGTTTTTGAGGGTTCTAAGTAATTTTCTAGCAAAAAAATTATGATTTTTACATGTAGGAGTGAAGTGCCAGAATTGGCCCGGGCCTGAAGTGGTTAACCACTTCCCTACCCAGCCATAGTCAAATGACGTCCACAGATGGGATCTCCCATCCTGGGTGGACGTCATATGACGTCCTCGGCTTTGTAGGGGGATATCTGAATGATGCCTGCAGCTAGAGGCATCATTCAGATATCCTTTTCTTGGGCCAGCGATTCTGTGCACCATAAGAACGATCATAGCGCCGCTTAATCGTTCTTATAGGCAGCGGGAGGGGACATCCCCCCCTCCCGCCGCCATACGGTGCTTCTCTGGGCTCTCCCGTGCGATCGGGGACCCGGAGCGAATCTTCCGGCGTCGTTGGTGGGTCACGTGATGAGCAAAGAGATGACTGGTGACCAGATGGTCACCAGTCATCTCTATGATCGTCGGAGGCCCGGGCGCGCTGTGATGACGTCACGCCCAGGCCTCAAATGTAAACAAAGCCACCATTGAGGCTGTAAGTATGAGATCAGTGAAAAAAATTTCACTGATCTCATGCTTTCCAGCCTGGAGGAGAGATGTGGGGTCTTATTGGCCCCGCATCTCTCAATAAAGAGAACCTGTCACACACATTCCTATTACAAGGGATGTTTACATTCCTTGTAATAGGAATAAAAGTGATAAAAAAAAAAAAAAAGTAAAATAATTGTAAAAAAATAAATAAATAAGTAAAAAAAAAATTAAAACGCCCCTGTCCCCGGTAGCTCGCGATCAGAAGCGAATGCACACGCAAGTCGTCTACATATGTAAACGCCGTTCAAACCACGCATGTGAGGTATCGCCGCGTGCGTTAGAGCGCGTGCAACAATTCTAGCACTAGCCCTCCTCTGTAATTCTAACCTGGTAACCTGTAAAAAAAATTAAAGCGTAGCCTATGGAGATTTTTAAGTACCGAAGTTTGGCGCCATTCCATGAGTGTGCGCAATTTTAAAGCGTGACATGTTAGGTATCTATTTACTCGGCGTAACATCATCTTTCATATTTTCCCAAAAAATTGGGCTAACTTTACTGTTTCGTTATTTTTTAATTCATGAAACCATTTTTTTTTTTTAAAAAAGGCGTTTGAAAAATTATGGCGCAAATATCGTGCAAGAAAAAATGTTGCAATGACCGTCATTTTATTCCCTAGGGTGTCTGCTAAAAAAACATATATAATGTTTGGGGGTTCTGAGTAATTTTCTAGCAAAAGAATGATGATTTGTACATGTAGGAGAGAAGTGCTAGAATAGGCCCGGTATTGAAGTGGTACAAAAAGCCCTATTTGGAAGTGGTTAAGCACTAGGGATGAGCTTCGTGTTCGATCGTTCGACGAAGATCGAACGATTTGGGCCGTTCGCGCCAAATTCGAGTGACGCGAACGGCCCACAATGCACTACGCCATCGCAGTGTCATCCAGGCGCTGTGATTGGCCAAGCATGCACTGTGACCCCGCATGCTTGGCCAATCACAGCGCCGGCAGCGAGGAGAGCAATGATTGGCCACAGGCAGGATGCCTGTGGCCAATTATTGCTGAGGGGGTTTAGTACACGCCCCACACTATAAAAGGCCGCCAGCGCGGCAGCCTTGTGTAGTGTGTTCCGGAGCAGGGAAAGAGAAGCATAGGCAGGGACAGTGTCATTTTTTTCCTTTACTAATCCTGGATTCCTTGTGTTTAGGGACAGAGAAGGATAGGTAGGGAGAGTGTCAGTGTGTCATTCTGTGCTAAACCTTGTTTGTAGGGACAGAGAAGGACAGTGAGGGAAAGTGTCAGTGTGCTATTCTGTGCTAAATCTTGTTTGTAGGGACAGAGAAGGACAGTGAGGGAAAGTGTCAGTGTGCTATTCTGTGCTAATCCTTGTTTGTAGGGACAGAGAAGGACAGTGAGGGAAACTGTCAGTGTGCTATTCTGTTCTAAACCAAACTTGCTGAACCGTATTTGAAATCCTTGAGTTTAGGGACAGAGAAGGACACTCGTGGAAACTATCAGTGTGCTATTCTGTGCTAAATCTTAATTGTAGGGACAGAGAAGGACAGTGAGGGAAAGTGTCAGTGTGCTATTCTGTCCTAAACCAATCTTGCTGAACCATATTTGAAATCCTTCAGTTTAGGGACAGAGAAGGACACTCGTGGAAACTATCAGTGTGCTATTCTGTGCTAAATCTTGTTTGCAGGAACAGAGAAGGACAGTGAGGGAAAGTGTCAGTGTGCTATTCTGTCCTAAACCAATCTTGCTGAACCATATTTGAAATCCTTGAGTTTAGGGACAGAGAAGGACACTCGTGGAAACTATCAGTGTGCTATTCTGTGCTAAATCTTGTTTGTAGGGACAGAGAAGGACAGTGAGGGAAAGTGTCAGTGTGCTATTCTGTCCTAAACCAATCTTGCTGAACCATATTTGAAATCCTTGAGTTTAGGGACAGAGAAGGACACTCGTGGAAACTATCAGTGTGCTATTCTGTGCTAAATCTTGTTTGTAGGGACAGAGAAGGACAGTGAGGGAAAGTGTCAGTGTGCTATTCTGTCCTAAACCAATCTTGCTGAACCATATTTGAAATCCTTGAGTTTAGGGACAGAGAAGGACACTCGTGGAAACTATCAGTGTGCTATTCTGTGCTAAATCTTGTTTGTAGGGACAGAGAAGGACAGTGAGGGAAAGTGTCAGTGTGCTATTCTGTCCTAAACCAATCTTGCTGAACCATATTTGAAATCCTTGAGTTTAGGGACAGAGAAGGATACTCGTGGAAACTATCAGTGTGCTATTCTGTGCTAAATCTTGTTTGTAGGGACAGAGAAGGACAGTGAGGGAAAGTGTCAGTGTGCTATTCTGTCCTAAACCAATCTTGCTGAACCATATTTGAAATCCTTCAGTTTAGGGACAGAGAAGGACACTCGTGGAAACTATCAGTGTGCTATTCTGTGCTAAATCTTGTTTGTAGGGACAGAGAAGGACAGTGAGGGAAAGTGTCAGTGTGCTATTCTGTCCTAAACCAATCTTGCTGAACCATATTTGAAATCCTTGAGTTTAGGGACAGAGAAGGACACTCGTGGAAACTATCAGTGTGCTATTCTGTGCTAAATCTTGTTTGTAGGGACAGAGAAGGACAGTGAGGGAAAGTGTCAGTGTGCTATTCTGTCCTAAACCAATCTTGCTGAACCATATTTGAAATCCTTGAGTTTAGGGACAGAGAAGGACACTCGTGGAAACTATCAGTGTGCTATTCTATGCTAAATCTTGTTTGTAGGGACAGAGAAGGACAGTGAGGGAAAGTGTCAGTGTGCTATTCTGTCCTAAACCAATCTTGCTGAACCATATTTGAAATCCTTCAGTTTAGGGACAGAGAAGGACACTCGTGGAAACTATCAGTGTGCTATTCTGTGCTAAATCTTGTTTGTAGGGACAGAGAAGGACAGTGAGGGAAAGTGTCAGTGTGCTATTCTGTCCTAAACCAATCTTGCTGAACCATATTTGAAATCCTTGAGTTTAGGGACAGAGAAGGACACTCGTGGAAACTATCAGTGTGCTATTCTGTGCTAAATCTTGTTTGTAGGGACAGAGAAGAACAGTGAGGGAAAGTGTCAGTGTGCTATTCTGTCCTAAACCAATCTTGCTGAACCATATTTGAAATCCTTGAGTTTAGGGACAGAGAAGGACACTCGTGGAAACTATCAGTGTGCTATTCTGTGCTAAATCTTGTTTGTAGGGACAGAGAAGGACAGTGAGGGAAAGTGTCAGTGTGCTATTCTGTCCTAAACCAATCTTGCTGAACCATATTTGAAATCCTTCAGTTTAGGGACAGAGAAGGACACTCGTGGAAACTATCAGTGTGCTATTCTGTGCTAAATCTTGTTTGTAGGGACAGAGAAGGACAGTGAGGGAAAGTGTCAGTGTGCTATTCTGTGCTAAACCAATCTTGCTGAACCATATTTGAAATCCTTCAGTTTAGGGACAGAGAAGGACACTCGTGGAAACTATCAGTGTGCTATTCTGTGCTAAATCTTGTTTGTAGGGACAGAGAAGGACAGTGAGGGAAAGTGTCAGTGTGCTATTCTGTCCTAAACCAATCTTGCTGAACCATATTTGAAATCCTTCAGTTTAGGAACAGAGAAGGACACTCGTGGAAACTATCAGTGTGCTATTCTGTGCTAAATCTTGTTTGTAGGGACAGAGAAGGACAGTGAGGGAAAGTGTCAGTGTGCTATTCTGTCCTAAACCAATCTTGCTGAACCATATTTGAAATCCTTGAGTTTAGGGACAGAGAAGGACACTCGTGGAAACTATCAGTGTGCTATTCTGTGCTAAATCTTGTTTGTAGGGACAGAGAAGGACAGTGAGGGAAAGTGTCAGTGTGCTATTCTGTGCTAAACCAATCTTGCTGAACCATATTGCAAATCCTTGTGTTTAGGGACAGAGAAGGATAGGCAGGGGACAGTGTCAGTGTCTTTGTTGCTAAGCCTCCTGCACAGTATACACCTGAAGGTAGCCCTTATTGCTGTTTTTCCCATCTCCCTGCAGGCCATCCATTAAAATGTCTGGAAGGCAAACAAGGAGAGGCAGACAGTCAGGAGGCAAAAAAAGAGGGCAAGCAGGCTCTGTGTCTGGGGGCAACAGTGCTGGTCGTGGACGCGGTGCATTGTCATCGGCACATGGCCATGGGACACGCTTGTCCTTCTTTTCGGCAGCTGGACATGTTGAGCCACATCATGCCGAAGACTTGGTAGAGTGGATGACCAAGCCCACCTCATCCTCCTCATCCTCTCTCACCCAGGCTCAGGGTACTGGCAAAGCAGCTGCCAAAGCGTCCTCTTCTCTGGTATCAATGTCATCATTAGTCACTCCTTCCCTAGACCCACCATGTCCTCCTCCTGAGGAGTCCCCCGAACTGTTTGAGCACAGTGTTGGGTACATGCTCCAGGAGGATGCCCAGCGTTTCGAAGGATCTGATGATGATACCCAGCTAGAGGAAGGCAGTAGCGTGAGAGCTGAGAGAGGGGATGCTCAAGAAGGACACCAATCTGGCAGTCATGCTCCAGCAGCTGCAGCATACTGCCAGATTGGCTCCAGTGATGAGGAGGGAGGGGATGATGAGGTCACTGACTCCACGTGGGTGCCTAATAGGAGAGAGGAGGAGGATGAGGAGGAGGCACATCTCCAACGAGGCAGGATGCCCTTGGGTGGCCAGCGTATGGGCAGCACACCGACGGAATCACACCGCAGAGCTCCGCCTGTGCAGGGCGCTGCCTCTGCCCGTCATTCAAAAAGTTCTTTGGTGTGGGCCTTTTTTGAGGCGAGTGCATCAGATCGCACAGCTGCTGTTTGCAACATATGTCTCAAGCGTATATCGCGTGGCCAAAACATCAACCGCTTGGGCACCACATGCTTGATCAGACATATGTTGACCTGCCATGCAGCTCGTTGGCAAGCCTACCTTAAAGACCCACACCAAAGAACAAAGCGGACCTCTCCTTGCACCGCATCAGCTGGGATCTCCAACCCCAGTATACCTTCAGTCCTCTCTGAAACCTGCACTGAGAGGAATGAAGGTGTAGAATTAGGTGTGTCACAGCCAAGTACTTGCGGCCACTCTGCTAGCAGTACACCGACGTCCGATTCTAGCAGGCAAATTTCCCTGCCCCAGCTGCTGGACCGTCAAAAGAAGTTCACTCCCAGCCATCCACATGCCCAGCGGTTGAATGCTAGCTTGGCTAAATTGCTAGCGCTTCAACTGCTGCCTTTTCAGTTGGTAGACTCGGCCCCCTTCCGTGAGTTTGTGCAATGTGCGGTTCCTCAGTGGCAGGTTCCCAAACGCCACTTTTTCTCACGGAAGGCGATTCCGGCTCACTACAGGCATGTGGAAGGCAATGTCTTGGCCTCGCTGGACAGGGCGGTCAGCGGTAAGGTGCATATTACCGCTGACTCATGGTCCAGCAGGCATGGACAGGGACGTTACCTTTCTTTCACGGCCCATTGGGTCACTCTTTTGGCAGCTGGGAAGGATGCAGGACAAGGTGCAGTAGTGTTGGAGGTTGTTCCACCGCCACGCCTCCAAAATGCTACTACTGGTTGTGACACACCTCTCTCCTCCAACCCCTCCTCTTCTTCTTCCTCCATGGCCTCTTCCTGTGGTTTGTCCTCGGAACCAGCGATGCTCCGTAGGCGTTCAAGGGGCTACGCAAGTACGCAGGCAAAAAGATGCCATGCCGTGCTTGCGCTGGTGTGTTTGGGGGACAGGAGCCACACTGGGGCAGAGGTCCTGTCTGCTCTGCAGGGGCAGGCCGAGAGGTGGTTGACGCCACGCCAGCTTAAGCCAGGAATGGTGGTTTGCGACAATGGCACCAACCTCCTCTCCGCCCTCCGACAGGGACAACTGACCCATGTGCCCTGTATGGCTCACGTCCTTAACCTGGTGGTGCAGCGGTTCTTGGGCAGGTACCCGGGCTTACAGGATGTCCTGAGGCAGGCCAGGAAAGTCTGTGTGCATTTCCGCAGATCTTATAATGCCAGTGCTCGCCTGGCTGAGCTGCAAAAGGAGTTGAACCTGCCCAAGAACCGCCTTATATGTGACATGCCCACCAGGTGGAACTCAACGTTGGCCATGCTGCAGCGGCTGCACACGCAGCAGAGGGCCATCAATGAGTACCTGTGCGACTACGGCACCAGGACAGGGTCAGGGGAGCTCGGTTTTTTTTCACCACGCCAGTGGGGCATGATCAGGGATGCATGCACTGTCCTGGCACCATTTGAGGAGGCCACGAGGATGGTGAGTAGTGACAGTGCATGCATCAGTGACACTGTACCTCTTGTCCACCTGTTGGAGCACACGCTGCGTGGAATAATGGACAGGGCACTTGAGGCAGAACAGAGGCAGGAAGAGGAGGACTTCCTTGCCTCTCAAGGCCCCCTTTACCCAGACAGTGTTCCTTCTGTCCCACCCATCGCACAGGAAGAGGAGGAGGAGGAGGAGGAGGAGGATTGTGTCAGCATGGAGGTGGAGCCTGGCACTCAGCATCATCAGCAGCAGTCTTTTAGGGATGATTTACAGTCCCAAGAAACCAGTGGACTTGTACGTGGCTGGGAGGAGGTGGCTGCGGATCATGTCGTCCTTAGTGACCCAGAGGACTCCGGACTGAATGCCTCAGCTAACCTACGCTGCATGGCCTCCCTGATCCTGCAAAGTCTGCGGAAGGATCCTCGTATTCTTCGGATCAAGGAGAGGGACCATTACTGGCTGGCCACTCTCCTTGATCCACGGTACAAGGGTAAGGTTGCGGACCTTATGTTACCGTCGCAGAGGGAGCAGAGGATGAGACAACTCCGGGAGGCCTTGCAGAAAGGTCTGTGCAACGCGTTCCCAGAGACTGGGAGGTTACAAACTCCTGGTCCTGGACAACGAGTTGCTGAGGCTTCGGGCAGTCAAAGAAGGAGGAAGGTGGCCGTCTGACCGATGCGTTCAGACAATTCTTTAGTCCGCAGCCCCAAAGTATGATCGGTTCCAGCAACCATCGCCAGCGTCTGATATACATGGTGCAGGAATACCTAGGGGCAAGGTCAGACTTGGACACCTTCCCCACCGAAAATCCTCTGGCTTACTGGGTCTTGAGGATGGATCACTGGCCAGAGCTTGCACAGTATGCAATTGAGCTACTGGCCTGTCCTGCATCCAGCGTTCTTTCAGAACGCACATTCAGTGCTGCTGGAGGATTTGTCACGGATCACAGGGTGCGCCTGTCCACCGACTCGGTTGATCGACTGACTTTCATCAAGATGAACCAGTCTTAGATCACCACCAGCTACCACACACCTGATGCTGATATAACAGACTAATTGATTTTAAAATGTCACATCCCTTCAAGACTGATGCTGATGCTGAGTGCCTGTGCTGTTATGTTGACTGGCTATCCTCCTCCTCCTCCTCAATGATCCGATTAATGATGATAGCTTGGAAGATCATTTTGGTTTATGGGTGCCGCCACCAGTGGCTAAGGCCCAATTTTTCAGCCCCTGTTTAACAGGGGCATGCAATTATAATTATTGATCTAATAATTCACAGCAGGGCCCATTGCTGCGCCCACCAAGAGTAACTGTCAGGCCTTACAGTGTTGTGTCAACACCACCACCACCACCACCACCACCACCAAAGGCCCAATTTTTCAGCCCCTGTTCAACAGGGGCATGCAATTATAATTATTGATCTAATAATTCACAGCAGGGCCCATTGCTGCGCCCACCAAGAGTAACTGTCAGGCCTTACAGTGTTGTGTCAACACCACCACCACCACCACCACCACCAAAGGCCCAATTTTTCAGCCCCTGTTCAACAGGGGCATGCAATTATAATTATTGATCTAATAATTCACAGCAGGGCCCATTGCTGCGCCCACCAAGAGTAACTGTCAGGCCTTACAGTGTTGTGGCACCAGCACCACCATCAAAGGCCCAATTTTTACTACCACTGTTCAACAATTATATGTTATTACAATTCCTGATATAATAGTTGACAGCAGGGCGTTCCAGCACCCACCAAGAGTAACTGTGAGTGCTTACAGTGTTGTGCCAACACCAACACCTAAGGGGCCAATTTCTGCACAGTATATACGGCAGGTCCCTACTTTCAAACATCCAACTTACAAACGACTACTACTTGCAAACGGAAGAAGACAACAGGAAGTGAGAGGAAATCTACCCCTTGGAAGGAAAATTCTCTCCTGTAAGAATTAATATGGGAGAAAGGTGTCTCCTCTCTACTGATGCTTTATCACCAATCCTTGTTTCAATAAAAACACCACATTTCAAAAACAGTTGTCATTGGGACGCAAAGTGAGGTGAAATGTTCTAAACAGGGGCACAGACAGCAAAACAAATGTTACAGGGGTGATAACCCTTCCCTATGTTTTCCAAAAAGCTTAAAAATAGATTTTTTGGCTGGAGCTACACTTAAACAATGTACCTGTTCAAAATTACAAACAGATTCTACATAAGAACAAACCTACAGTCCCTGTCTTGTATGCACCGCCTGTATACGGCTGTTCAGAGTATATAGGGCCTTTTTTATTTTGTGTGCGGGGTTCCCCTTAATATCCATACAAGACCCAAAGGGGCTGGTAATGGGCTGGGGTAGGGGGGGGGGGGGTTGATGGGGTAGCTATGCCATTTTTCTTAAAGATTTTCATCCATATTACCGGGACCAGACATTACATTAAAGCCGCAAGCAGTTTTAGATGGCTTTTTTTTCCTTTAGAAATGTAATTTTGTGCAGGGACAGTTCTAAACACGGGAAACACGTGGCACTTCACAGGCATACTTTAGACACCCCCGTAGGTACAATATGTAAAGGAATATTTGACTTTTTTTTTTTCACTTTATGCATCATTAAAATGACTGCTCCCGAAAAACGGCCGTTTTTAAAACTTCTTTTTGCATTGATACATGTCCCCTGGTGCAGAACCCGGGTTCCCAAACTCTGTTTAGGACAATAACATGGATAATAGTCATTATAATTAGCACTTTAGAATTCGAACGTTCGCATCCATTGTATTTAATAGGGTTCTAATGTTCGTGCGAACTTTCGGTCCGTTCGCGGGTTCTGGTGCGAACCGAACCCGGGGGTGTTCGGCTCATCACTATTAAGCACTTACCAATCTTATGGGGGTTAAATGGTCATTGGATCCTTAGTGACCCATATGCTGAAGTCTCTGCTAAATGAGACCACCCAGAAAGCCACATTTTCCAAGCTGGCATCTTTTGTTGGTCTTGAAACTACTTACAGAATCACCTTTAGAACTGGTTTCTGAATCTTCTTTGTTTAATCTCACTCTGAAGACAGCTTTTTTAGTAAGGCTACTTTCACACTGAAGCGCTGAGTATTTTTAGCAGCGTTTTACTGTCGTGTTTGCCGCGATTTGTGGGCACTAGCGGGGTGATTTTAACCCCCGCTAGCGGCCGAAAAAGGGTTAAACCCGCCCACAAAAACGCAGATTTGCAGCGTTTTGTGGGTGGGTTGGAGGCGCTACCCCATTGATTTCAATGGGTAGGGGCGCTATAGGTGCGGTATTTTTACCGCTCTTACCGCGCCTCAAAGATGCGGCTGGCAGGAGTTTTTTTACCCTCCTGCCAGCGCACCGCTCCAGTGTGAAAGCCCTCGGGCTTTCACACTGGATACAAAGTGGCGGCTCTTTCAGGGCGCATTGCAGGCACTTTTTTTAGTGCAATAGCGCCTGTAAAGTGCCTCAGTGTGAAAGCAGCCTAAGTTTTTCCTTCACTAGAAGAGTGTCCAAGCTTCAAGCTCTCAGAAAAAAAAAAACCCTTTGTATGTTCCACCAAAGAAAAGTTATGTTAAAACCCTCTCTGGACTTTCTCTGAAACGTTATGTCTAACTTCCATCTGGACATGGAGTGAACTCTGCTAATATTGTTTCCAGATCCTCAACTGGGGAAAGATAACCAATGGCACACTTTAGACCTAAAGCAGCTCCTCTTGGTGTACTTCCAAAAGGGACAAGGACAAGCAGGGCAACCTGCTTCAGCAAGAAATATTATGCCGTGTACACACGCTCGGAATTTACGACACAAAATGTTCGATGGGAGCTTTTTGTCGGAAATTCCGACCGTGTGTAAACCCCATCGGACATTTTATGGCGGAATTTCCGACAACAAAAATTTGAGCTGGTTCTCAAATTTTCCGACAACAAAACTTGTCAGAAATTCTGAGCATGTGTACACAATTCCGACACACAAAATTCCACTAATGCTCAGAATCAAGCACTGGCTATTGAACTTAATTTTTCTCGGCTCGTCGTACGTGTTGTACGTTACCGCGTTCTTGACGTTCGCAATTTCAGACAACATTTGTGTGGCCGTGTGTATGCAAGACAAGTTTGAGCCAACATCCGTCGGAAAAAAATCCACAGTTTTGTTGTCGGAATGTCCGATCGTCTGTATGCGGCATTAGAGTATGGCTTCTACACTCCATCAAGATGGCCTAAAAAATGTGCGGCTTGGACCCTCCGGGTGATTAAGGCTGGGTTCACACTAGTGCGACACGACAGCCGTCCTACTTTGGATCCGACTTTGCCCCGCGACATGAAGCCGACATATGTCCGACTTTCAATGAACGGGGATCCGACTTGGATCCCCGCCAATGGCAGGAACTGTGTTTGGTATGAATCTTGAGGGGGAACTCCAGGCCAAATTTTAAATAAAAAACCGGCATGGATTCCCCCTCCAGGAGCATACCAGGCCCTTGGGTCTGGTCTGGATTTGAAGGGGAACCCCTACGACGAAAAAACGGCGTGGGGGTCCCCCCCAAAATCCAAACCAGACCCTTATCCGAATACGCAACCTGGCAGGCCGCAGGGGAAGAGGGGGGGACGAGAGAGCGGCCCCCCTCCCTCCTGAACTGTACCAGGCCGCATGCCCTCAACATGGGGGGTTTGGTGCTCTGGGGCAGGGGGGCGACCTGAGGCCCCCCCACCCCAAAGCACCCTGTCCCCATGTTGATGAGGACAGGGCCTCTTCCCGACAACCCTGGCTGTTGATTGTCGGGGTCTGCGGGCGGGGGGCTTATCAGAATCCGCGAGCCCCCCTTTAATAAGGGGGCCCCCAGATCTCGGCCCCCCACCCTATGTGAATGAGTATGGGGTACATCGTACCCCTACCCATTCACCTGGTGGAAAAAAAATGTCAATAAAAAACACACACAGCTTTTTAAATTAATTTATTGCACAGCTCCGGGGGTCTCCGCGCTCTCCGGTTCTTTCCTCTGCCGGGCCTCCGCTATCTTCTTCCAGCTCTTTTGCTAGCGGGGCCCGGTCTTCTCCGTCACCTTCTTCTTCTCCCGCTCTCCGGTTCTTCTCTCGCTCTCCGGTTCTTTCTTCCGTCGGGCCTCCGCTATCTTCTTCCAGCTCTTTTGCTAGCGGAGGCCCAGTCTTCCCGTCATCTCGTCCGGCTCTCCGTTGTCCTTCTGCCGGCCCCTCCACTATCTTCTTCCAGCTCTTTTGCTAGTGGAGGGGCCGGTCTTCCCGTGGTCGCCGTTGGCGTCTTCTTCCCTCTTCTCCTCTTCGATGTTGACACGTCGCTTCCTCTCGCTCTAATGTTGGGTGTTGCGGTGCGCGCCAATTGATATAGGCTTCTCATGACGTCACAGTCACATGCTCCGGGTGGCCCCGGAGCATGTGACTGTGACGTCATGGGAGCATGTGACTGTGATGTCATGAGAAGCCTATATTAATTCGGAGCGGAGCGAACAGCCAGTATTACAGCGGGAGGAAGCGACGAGTCAACATCGAGGAGGAGAAAAGAGAAGAAGACGGCGACGGGAAGACCGGCCCCTCCACTAGCAAAAGAGGTGGAAGAAGATAGTGGAGGGGCCGTCAGAAGGACATCGGCGAGCCGGACGAGACGACGGGAAGACCGGGCCTCTCCGCTAGCAAAAGAGCTGGAAGAAGATAGCGGAGGCCCGGCAGAAGAAAGAACCGGAGAGCGGGAGAAGAACCGGAGAGCGGGAGAAGAAGAAGGCGACGGAGAAGACCGGGCCCCACTAGCAAAAGAGCTGGAAGAAGATAGCGGAGGCCCGGCAGAAGAAAGAACCGGAGACCCCCGAAGTCGGAAGAAGACCCCCGGAGCTGTGCAATAAATTACTTTAAAAAGCTGTGTGTGTTTTTTATTGAAATTTTTTTTCCACCAGGTGAATGGGTAGGGGTACGATGTACCCCATACTCATTCACATAGGGTGGGGGGCCGGGATCTGGGGGCCCCCTTATTAAAAGGTGGCTCTCGGATTCTGATAAGCCCCCCGCCCGCAGACCCCGACAACCAACGGCCAGGGTTGTCGGGAAGAGGCCCTGTCCTCATCAACATGGGGACAGAGTGCTTTGGGGTGGGGGGCCGCAGGTCACCCCCCTGCCCTAGAGCACCAAACCCCACATGTTGAGGGCATGCGGCCTGGTACGGTTCAGGAGGGAGGGGGGGCGCTCTCTCGTCCCCTCTCTTCCCCTGCGGCCTGCCAGGTTGCGTGCTCGGATAAGGGTCTGGTTTGGATTTTGGGGGGGACCCCCACGCCGTTTTTTCGGCGTAGGGGTTCCCCTTCAAATCCAGACCAGACCCAAGGGCCTGGTATGCTCCTGAAGGGGGAACCCATGCCGGTTTTTTATTTAAAATTTGGCGTGGAGTTCCCCCTCAAGAGCAGCAGAGCACAAGTCGCATGCCAAAGTCGGATCATGCAAGACTGCGGTCCGACTTTGATCCGACTTCAATGATAGTCAATGGGCTGAAGTCGGATCAAAGTCAGACCGAAGTAGTACAGGGAGCATTTTCAAAGTCGGACCGACATGTGTCGGACCAGTTAAGACGGCTCCCATAGGGAATCATTGATTTTCACACGTCATGCGACATGAGCTCCCAATGTCGGAGCGTTTGTCGCCCCAGTGTGAACCCGGCCTTAAGGGCACATTTGTCCAGAACACCTGGGCATTGAATTCAGGTGTTTCAGCAGATGTCATCTGCAAAGCCGCAAGCTGGTCATTGCAGACAATCTTTTATGACCAACTAAAAATGGCAATATTTCAGTTCCACTATTACTTCCTGTGGTTTCCATAACCTATAATTGGCCACTCTGCATGTCTGATGCTATCTTGCCATAGTTAATGGATATCCTTTTTTTAGGCCTACTTTATTTTCCAAACTATTCACTTATTTCCTTACACCCACCTAATTATCTGCACCTCTCAGCAGCCTGAATTACCCTCCTAAATTATTGAAGTATATACCCTAAAGTCATTTCTGACTTAACATTGATATGTTGACAAGCACGCTTGTCTACAGTTTTGATATTGTATTTATATCTAAACTCCAGCCTTAAAGAATATGTAAACCCAACATTTCTTATTCCTGATATGTGCCTACTGTACCATGTACTTGTAGAAAAAAAGTATCCTGTTCTCTTTGTATTGCTTCCTTTGTGTGAAATCCCTGGTGTTCCTGTCAGTCCCTCTGTTTTGCTATTAAAAACTGACCACACTAGGTAAGAGAGCACAGCATGGTCAGTTTTCTCTCTATCATGGGAACTCTGTGGGGTTGATTTACTAAAACTGGAGAGTGCAAAATCTGGTGCAGGTGTGCATGGTAGCTAATCAGTTTACAACTTCAGTTTGTTCAATAAAGCTTTGACAAAAAAAGAAAAATGGAAGCTGATTGGTTTCTATGCAGATCTGCACCAGAGTCTGAAATCTCAAGTTTTAGCAGATCTCTCTCAGTGTGCTCTCCTCAAATTTTGAGACTTGTCCTCTCACCCCTTAATGCATCATTTGCATTTCTGTTCTTTTAATCAAGGGGGGCGGGGGGGGGGGGGGGGCTCAGCATCGCATGTTGGAGTAACCTAGGTCGGTCTCCATGCACATGCACCCTGCCTGATAATGCCCACTCCTCCAGACTTGTATATCCACCCATCAAAGCATTTTGACACTTGTATAATTCCTCTCACTGCTTGCATTTGGGCTAAGGGCTCCTAAAAAAGAGGTATGGGTGCTGTGAAGTGTTCAGAAAGCTATGTACAGTATTGCCTTAATTGCAGAGAGAAGCACAGAAACCCAGTGAACGGGGTTATTTAAAATGTAATTAGCATGTTGACAGGGAAATTAAATGAGTAGATTAGTGTTACTAAACCCACAACAGTAAAATCAATCTGTATATGCAGCATAGCATGCTTGTTATACTCACTGTGGAACTTAAGGGGTTAATACTCATTGTGTAAAAAGGCTGTTTTATCCTGTATGCACAGATCCTCCCCTCCTGCACTGTCTATCTGGGGAAAGCCAGCTAACACAGGCAGGGAAGCTGACCTGCACATGCTCAGTTGTGTCTTTTATGCTGGAGAGTATAATTACTTGTTCTCAGAGATAGCCGGGTTACATGATATTGGCATCACACATGTGGGTGTGTATACAGGCTGAAGTGAAAATCTCCTCCTACCTGAACTCTCAGCACTGGATAAACTGTGCAGTTTATCACTGGTATACAGATCAGCCAAAAAAGGTATATAGTGGCAGTATTTTAATGTAAAAAGAAGATTTATAAGCTGTGGGCACTGTGTGATGAACTATCTTCATATTACTAGGTTTAGTAACAATGGAGAAACTTGAAAACCCAAATAATAAATTATGATTTCTTGGTAATTTTTCAGAGAATATGAATGATGTAACGGCACCCCAAGTATGAAAGGGGTTAACGCCGTTTAGGATATTCCCTTTCCGAACACAAGGCAACTACTGACACTCCCCAGTCAAGTGAACAAGATCCATAATGATAATTCCCTCCTAATCACGAGACACAGCTCTGTAGTTGGGTTTCCAGCAGGTCTGACACCCTTTATTGAGAAAAGCAGGCTCTTATATACACTAAAAGAATACTGTAGTCCAAATCAACAACTCCACCCACAACATCACACAATGGTTACATAACGAGCCCCCAATACACATTCTGACATCTCTTAGCAGACAACAGGTGAGTTCATAAGCTAATCCCTTTACAGCTTAAATGACTATGCATGACCTTTATGTTTCCCAGAATGTCTGTCTGCTAAGTTACAATACATACAATTACAGAGTTAATTATCACACTCCACAATGAGAAGCTAGCCTGAACTTAATCTACATTACACAGGCAGACAGGTGGTTGAAGTTGAACATATCAGCATCTCTTAATTAACCTGTTGAGTTCAGAATCAAACAACCAGTAAATAGTCCTTTACAGCTTTCCTGGGGAATATTGTGGATTAATATTACTATCCCATTTTATGTAGTCCAAGATATATTTCCTCAGTCACCCTATGCCCAAAGGGACTCCCGTTACAAATGATAACACAAAAACTTTTCTTTCACTCATGGTTAGTGTTTGGCTGAAGCCATTTATTATCAATCAACTGTGTTTACTCTTTTTAAATCATAATGGCAACAGAAACTACCCAAATGACCCTGATCAAACGTTTCCATACCCCAGTTCTTAATACCCTGTATTGCCCCCTTTAACATCAATGACAGTTTGAAGTCTTTTGTGGTATTTGTGGATGAGGCTCTTTATCTTCTCAGATGGGACAGGTGCCCATTCCTCTTGGTAAAAAGCCGCCAGTTCCTGTAAATTCTTGGGCTGTCTTGCATGAACTGCACGTTTGAGATCTCCCCAGAGTGGCTCAATGATATTGAGGTCAGAAGACTGAGATGGCCACTTTAGAACCTTCACTTTATTCTGCTGTAGCCAATGACAGGTCGACTTGTCCTTGTGTTTTGGATCATTCTCATGTTGGAATGTTCAAGTACGTCCCATGCGCAGCTTCCTGGCTGATGAATGCAAATGTTCCTCCAGTATTATTTGTAACATGCCACATTCATCTTGCCAACAATTTTGACCAAATTTCCTGTGCCTTTGTAGCTCACACATTCCCAAAACATCAGCGATCCACCTCCATGTTTCACAGTAGGAATGGTGTACCTTTCATCATAGGCCTTGTTGACTCCTCTCCAAATGTAGCGTTTATGGTTGTGGCCAAAAAGCTAAATTTTGGTCTCATCACTCCAAATGACTTTGTGCCAGAAGGTTTGAGGCTTGTCTCTGTGCTGTTTGGCATATTGTAAGCGGGATACTTTGTGGCATTTGCGTAGTAATGGCTTTCTTCTGGTGACTCGACCATGCAGCCCATCTTTCTTCAAGTGCCACCTTATTGTGCATCTTGAAACAGCCACACCACATGTTTTCAGAGAGTCCTGTATTTCACCTGAAGGTATTTATTTCTTTGCATCCCAAACAATTTTCCTGGCAGAAACTCATTGACCTTTAATACACACACTAATTACAAGCAAACAGATCACAGGGGAGGATGGTTACCTTTAATAGCCATTTAAACCCCTTTGTTTCAAATTGTGTGCATGTTATCAGGCCAAAATCACCAGGGTATGTAAACTTTTGATCAGGGTCATTTGGGTAGTTCTGTTGCCATTATGATTTAAAAATAGTAAACACAGTTAATTGATAATAAATGGCTTCAGCCAAACACTAACCATGAGTGAAAGAAATGTTTTTGTGTTATCATTCATATTCTCTGAAAAATGGCCAAGAAATGGTAAATTCTGCCAGGGTATGTAAACTTATCAGCACAACTGTATAAGCAGTGCAGCTTTAAAGTATAACTAAAGGCAAAACTTTTTGTTTTGTTTTGGATAGAGTGGAGAGGAATTAGACTGCTTGACAGTTTTTATGGCTGTCTGTGCCCCCATTAACCTCCCTGGCGGTATGATTATTTCAGATTGTAGGTGCTGAAAGCGGGTACCATTATTTTGCATGGAAATTTGGCGTTTTATATTGCAGGCCTGTAATTCTTAGGAATAACTCACTTAAATCTGTCCAAACAGGAGTCTAGTAGGCATCCCGGGTATGATAAAGTTTGAAACACAAAATCATAAATTATAATATAATAAATAACTATAAATAATTATAACAAATAATAATATAATAATAATAAAAGTGTTTTTCAGTATTTGATGAGGAATTTCCCCACAAATCGCTATCGCTCACTTCTGCAAGTGATTGTAATTTATTATCGTTGTTTTTTAGCTGGTCTAAAACCACTTTTGACATAAAGGGACACTTTTTGGTTGCTATGGACAATCTCCAGTTTCCAGGCAGAAAGAAAAGTATTTATAATATAAAAGTGCATGCAGGGCACTGGTCAAACTACTAGGGACAAAGGGGGTGTGTAATTATTTGATACAATACTGTAATCTGTAAGATTACAGTGTACTGTATGTATTGTGTGTTTTTACTTTTTTGAATTTGGCGCTGTGCTCCGTCCCCGTGCGTCGCAACGTCACAGGGAACGGAGCTCGGCACTGTGAATCGAGCAAGACACGGCGGCTCAAAGATCACGGCCGGGAGACATCGCAGGATCCCAGGGACAATGTAAGTAACATATACACGGATCCTGCGAGGCAATCCCGAGTCTGGCTCGGGGTTACTGCTTTTGGTACTGAAACTTCACCCCGAGGCACACTCGGGAATACCGCTAAGCAGGTTAAAGTATACCTAAAGGCAAAACTTTTTTTTTTCGTTTTGGATAGAGTGGAGAGGGATTAGAATGCTTGTCAGTTTGTATTGCTGTCTGTGCCCCCATTAAGGAGATGCACCCTCTCTATTTGTCCTGTTTACCATAATTTTTTTAAGTGAAAGTAAAAGAAAATCCCACATTTGGGTTGTCCCCAGAAAAGTAATAGAGGTAAAATCTTCCGTTGGGGACACTATTTCTGGTAAACAGGGGAGGCCCCAAAAATTCCCTTAATTTGCAGGGATTTCCTCTCACTTCCTGTATGGCTATGATACAGGAAGTGAAGGGAACACTCTACAATGGGACACAGATGGCAAAAAAAAAAAAATCTGACAGAGGTTATAACCCTCCCTTGCTCTATCCAAATTTTTTTGGGCTATAAGTCAGCTTTAATAAAAAAATAAAAATTCAGATTGGCCTCTAGAGGGAACTATAACTGATTCAATGCAATTACGCTTTCTCTGTGCTAAAAGCTAAGATAAGAGATCAGCTACATAGAGAATGCATTGTTTTCAATGACTGGGTGAAACAGATATTAATTGTGAGAAGGAGCAGTAACCAGAATCTAACGTGTAGTACTGTATAGCAAGAAGCAAAGCCTACGCATACAATTTGTAAATATGGATGTCCCATATGTTTATATAATTTAATGGGAGCATAAACTAACACTGCAATGTTGGCATGTTTATCTAAAATCATGAAAAGGACTACAGATTCCCTCTAAAAGACAAAGGAGTACTGTATATCAAATAGGTATGCAGTGGTGTACAGTAAATTATAACACTTTGAATGCAACTGTGAGCTAATCTGAAAACAGTGGAAACAGAACGCTGTCAGGGGAAGTTCCGGGGAATCCTTTATGTTTCGAAAAACAAATTTCTGTGGTTGCAGGGTGACCTGAAACTCTACACCTCCTCTTATTTGTACTAAGAAGGATGACATGTGAAAATGAGTAAGAAAAGATGCAGTGTGTAAAGTATGCATGGCACCTGGGGGTGGTCTAGCATTGCAGTCATTTTCCTGGGGAGACAAATCTGAAGAAAAAAAAAGACTTTTCTGGGTTTTTTATTTTAGCAGCAGAACATGTCTCAAAGGAGTTTTCCATTTTCAACAAACTTCCTTCCTTTCCTAAGTGTAACAAGGGTGTAACTCTCAGATCACCAGCTTTCATATTTAGCAAAGGTTCTAATGGAACCATCAACCTTGTTTGATATTTTCAGTATAATGAGAAACCCAATTCTGAAGCTCCAATAGGAAGATTTGACTCTCTAAGAAGGTAGTGAATGTTCGGAACAGAGGCGGTATTCAAATCCTACCAGAATATTTATAGGTAATGATACTATAAATTCAGAGCGCTCTGTTTATACCAAAAATATATATATATTATAGAATACATTTTATCAAAATTGCCACTTTGTAAATAATTACCTTTCAAAACATACATTGCATTTAAAAGGTTGGGTAGGGTAATCATTTACAAACTGGCAATTTGGAAGGTGTTCTACACTTTATTATATATGTAGCGGCCTCCTCTCTCTCCTCTCTTTATCAGCTCGTCTGTCTCTTGTCTAGGGGTACCTTAGAGGAGAGAGTGCGGGGTCACCACGCCAAGCCTTGACCGCAGATGTTTGTGTGGTGTAAGCAAAGTTCTTATGTTACCTTCGGGTCTGTGTTCTGCACCTGGAGCCTCCAAAGAGAGTTACCTTGAACAATGTCTGTCAGGAAATGAGCCCCACACCATTAAAGTCCAACACTCCTTTATTCTTCTCAATGCACAAGTGAACACAATCAGTTTGACTCCCTTAGAG
The DNA here is from genome assembly GCA_029206835.1 of Rana muscosa. NCBI lineage: Eukaryota > Metazoa > Chordata > Amphibia > Anura > Ranidae > Rana > Rana muscosa. The sequence goes on along the minus strand of CM055116.1, from coordinate 474,650,251 downwards.
AACAGAACAGACAAGGAGGTGTGGATGTGAGTAGGCCCAGACACAATGAACTCTCCACTTTCCTTCCTGAAAGTGGGTTGCGTTCTCCGAACGAGGGGGGATTTCCTTCCAGGCGGTCTCCGATGAGAGGCCCACCTGTCACTGGCAATATGCTGCACCAGGTCTTCAAGCAAGTATCTCCCACCGGTCCATTACGCCTTCCGGATTCGGGTACCCACTCCCGGGGTTCCCTAGGACCTCCTTCCCTCGCGGAACTCAGTGGTGGGCACTGAGCTCCAGACCTCCATCCGAGTACCTCACCCCAGGCTAAAGGTACCTGGGATGGAACACGACCTCCGAACGTCCTCTAGGCCTAGGCCACCTAGGGGACCGACACGAACCATCGCCCACAGGCTGAAGGTGCCCGGGACTCCACCCCGTGACAAAGATGGCCGAGCCCTTTATACCCTTTCCCAGCCAGCACGGCGGGTTCCCCGCCCCACCATACTGCTGCCGAGGGAGGACAAAAAGGGAGAACAGCACACAGCAATGGTTCAACCCCAGCCCACGGCGACAGCGCCACCCGTGGGGCTGCAGGGAACTGCACATCACTGGTGTCTCTGCCAGTTTTAACACACAGAAAAGTGTACACCCGCTACACTCTCCCCCTGGTAGTTTGACACTGGTCCCCAGTGTCTGGAGTAAACTATGCCCTCAATGGCTGGCATAGCCCAGTCCAGAAACCAACTACAAATTGTACAAAAATAAACTTCTGAAAACTTGGTCAACTGAAGCAATTGTGTCTGAGCCTTACATGAAAGGGAAGGGAAACAACAACATTTAAACCATAACGTTAGAATCACATTCACATACACTTTTTCCCAACCATCCTGACTAAGACCCACCCCATACTCAGTGGTCTTGATGGGATGCTCTCCTGCAGAGGGAAAAAAGAAAATTAACACACATAACCCTGACACATGTATTCGTGTAAGAGGAAAGAAACTTCTTCGAAAAGAAATCCCTTTTCTCAAAAGAGTGAGTGCGTGAAAAGCAGTGGCGGTGCGTCCATAGAGGGCGCCGGAGCGCCGCCCCCTCTCGCTCCCGCACCGCCACTGAAAGACAATACACAGATTCATGCATTGCATGAATCTGTGTATTGTCGCCGCTGCCGCGCTGCCCACTATTCATATGGCCGGCCTCCTGGTGAGCGCCGGCCGGCGGTGGGTGTGGCTTGGAAGTGCTGGCTCTGATAGGCTTTCCGAATACAGCTCTCACGCTGTATTCGGCTTCCAAAAACTCCTCCCAGGTACGCACGGGGGTGCGTTCCTGGGAGAAGACTGTGGAGGTTTCAGCCAATCAGGTTCACCGGATCTGGTTACCAGTGACCTGATTGGCTGAAGCGACATCGAGGGCGGGAGAACATATCGAGGACGGCGCGGACCGAGGAAGGTAAGTGCAGGGCTGGGGGGGGACTGGCTGCATTTGGGGGAAACTGGCTGAATATGGGGGAACACTGGCTGTATATGGGGGACAAACTGGCTGAATATGGGGGACACACTGGCTGTATTATGGGGGACAAACTGGCTGCATTTGGGGGGAACTGGCTGTATATGGGGGCACACTGGCTGCATTTGGGGGGGAACTGGCTGTATTATGGGGGACAAACTGGCTGCATTTGGGGGGAACTGGCTGTATTATGGGGAACAAACTGGCTGCATTTGGGGGGACACTGGCTGCATTTGGGGGGAACTGGCTGTATATGGGGGACAAACTGGCTGAATATGGGGGCACACTGGCTGTATTATGGGGGACAAACTGGCTGAATATGGGGGGAACTGGCTGTATATGGGGGACAAACTGGCTGCATTTGGGGGGAACTGGCTGTATATGGGGGCACACTGGCTGCATTTGGGGGGAACTGGCTGTATATGGGGGACAAACTGGCTGAATATGGGGGGAACTGGCTGTATATGGGGGACAAACTGGCTGTATATGGGGGGAACTGGCTGTATATGGGGGACAAACTGGCTGTATATGGGGGCACACTGGCTGTATATAGGGGCACACTGGCTATATATGGAGACTAACTGGTTGTATATGGGGACAAACTGGTTGTATATGGGAGCACACTGGCTGTATATGGGAGCACACTGGCTGTATATGGGGGCACACTGGCTGTATATGGGGGGCACACTGGCTATATATGGGGACAAACTGGCTGTATATGGGGGCACACTGGCTGTATATGGGGACAAACTGGTTGTATATGGGAGCACACTGGCTGTATATGGGAGCACACTGGCTGTATATGGGGGCACACTGGCTGTATATGGGGGGCACACTGGCTGTATATATGGGGGCACACTGGTTATATATATATGGGGACAAACTGGCTGTATATGGAAACAAACTGGCTGTATTTGAGGGGGCAAACTGGTGGCGTTTGGGCACAGTGGCTGCGTTTAATGGGCACAGTGGCGGCAATTGATTTATTTTTTTTCAGTTTGTTTGCGCCCCCCCAAAAATTTTGAGCACCAGCCGCCAGTGGTGAAAAGTGTTAACGATGCGCAACACTGCCACCTGGTGACAGCACCGCGGTAACTGCACTCGTGGAACTTCTCTTCTTCTCTTGAGCCCTATCTACCCCAGAGTCCATGATCTCTCGTAGAAAATTGAAGAACAAACACAGGAACAGTCCTTCATTTCTCTGGGCAACAGGGACAACAAGCCCCAGAAAGTTCAGCAGCATAAGAAGCAAGAACGGAGTCTCTTTCCTCCTACAGATAGAAATGGGGATGGGGCAAAACAAGTGGTTTTAAGTGCTGATCCATGGTCTCCAGATGGTACTTGACATCATCCCCTTCTTTGCGCCGGATCATCACCTTATCCGTGTGGATGTGCCGTCCCAACATCCATTCTGCCTTGCAGTCTTTAAAACGCTGAGAGGCCTTGGGGGAGCATGCCAGGTACCTGCGGGCGTGTGGAACCTGAAGGTGGGTCCACACAAAGTCATTGTACCAGCGCTCCCGGCACACTTCCACCTCATACAGCAACTCCTTGGACAAGTATGGATACTCCCATCCGTACTCAGCAGCAACCGTCTGGCCAAATAGCCGTTGTAGTCTCGCCAGAGGAGGCATAGTGGCTCTGTCCCCTTCGCCAGGCAAAACTATTGAGTCCGGGTGACGAGGGACCTTGATTACATCTGATCTGGGCATAGGTGCCCGCAACAGCAGTCTCTTTTTCCCGGTCCAAGGTGTAGGGGGGTACCAGGAATGTAAGGGCAAGTTGAAGACGGGACCCCTCTTCAGGCGCTGGTGCCTTCACCCGGGGTGTACTATCCCCCGTAGACATGGGTGGGTCCCTGGTTCCACGGGACGAGGCAAGAGGTACTTTGTCCCAGCCCTTTTCTGCAAACAGTTCATCAATAGCAACATCGTCTCCAACATCCGAGAGCGACTCCAGGTCAGAGGTGTCACACTCCTCCGCAGGCAGATAGCCCGTAGTGGAGACTGAATTACCACCTCCTCCCACACACCAAATCTCTCCGCCTGGCTTACCTCGGCCTTTACTTGAGGCGGGACGTCCGGAACTCCTGCCGACGGATCCCTCCAGGCCGGGCGTAAGCGGGCGAGATGGTCCACCACAACCGCTGGTCGGGGCTACCATGCCGGTCTTTCTCTTCGGTGGTGGACGCTGCGAGACAGTGGTGACCGAGTCAGCATCCTCGGATTTCTCCCGTTGAGTTGCCGCGACCTCCTCCGCGGTCGCTGCAGTGCGCGCAGGGATGGCTGTCAAAGCAGTGATTCCTCTTCTCTGAGTGGTGCTGCCTGCAACACGGCCGGGGTAGATGGTTCTCGGCTTCTCAACCGCTGGATCTTATTTAAATAGAAACTCCCCACAGGCCTCGCATCGCCCGAATGGCTTCAGTTGGCACACCAGTCCCGAACAACCGGGACAAATCACACCCAGGGCCTCAACGTCCATGCATGAATACAGGGCGAATCGTCCCCTTGGCTTTAGCCAAATCCCTGTATCAGTCACCAGAGCAGCAGCAGTCAAAGACGTGGTAGCAGGATGAAGTGGAACCCACGCTGTTTGTCCAAACATGGTGACTTGCTGTTGGTCCATCGCGCACTGCAAAGTTTCGCGCCAATGTCCCACGTGTAGTCCTTCACACGTATTGGACTCCTCCCCTTTGCTCCAGTTCGCAGGCTTTTCTTCTTTTTCCTTTCTGAGTCACGCCCACGAACTAAGGAGTGGGGGTGTGCCTGGTGGCGCAGTGCAAATAGAAACCCCCACGTGTACTACTTCACACGGCTGGGCTCCCCCCTTCTCTCGCTCTTCTGCACGGGCCTTTCCCTTCACTGGGTCATGTCCACGACTTCGAGCAGGGATGCACTTTGGCCAATAACGTGGCCCCCATATTCAGCCTACTCGGAACTCCTCCCGGCAGACACGTTCAACTCCTTGTAGCACGAACACCAATCCCGGACCCGAGCCACCACTTGTAGCGGCCTCCTCTCTCTCCTCTCTTTATCAGCTCGTCTGTCTCTTGTCTAGGGGTACCTTAGAGGAGAGAGTGCGGGGTCACAACGCCAAGCCTTCACCGCAGATGTTTGTGTGGTGTAAGCAAAGTTTTTATGTTACCTTCGTGTCGGTGTTCTGCACCTGGAGCCTCCAAAGAGAGTTACCTTGAACAATGTCTGTCAGGAAATGAGCCCCACACCATTAAAGTCCAACACTCCTTTATTCTTCTCAATGCACAAGTGAACACAATCAGTTGGACTCCCTTAGAGAACAGAACAGACAAGGAGGTGTGGATGCAAGTAGGCCCAGACACAATGAACTCTCCACTTTCCTTCCTGAAAGTGGGTTGCGGTCTCCGAACGAGGGGGGATTTCCTTCCAGGCAGTCTCCGATGAGAGGCCCACCTGTCACTGGCAATATGCTGCACCAGGTCTTCAAGCAAGTATCTCCCACTGGTCCATTACGCCTTCCGGATTCGGGTACCCACTCCCGGGGTTCCCTAGGATCTCCTTCCCTCGTGGAACTCAGTGGTGGGCACTGAGCTCCAGACCTCCATCCGAGTACCTCACCCCAGGCTAAAGGTGCCTGGGATGGAACACGACTTCCGAACGTCCTCTAGGCCTAGGCCGCCTAGGGGACCGACACGAACCACCGTCCACAGGCTGAAGGTGCCCGGGACTCCACCCCGTGACAAAGATGGCCGGCCCCTTTATACCCTCTCCCAGCCAGCACGGCGGGTTCCCCGCCCCACCATACCGTTGCCGAGGGAGGACAAAAAGGGAGCACAGCACACAGCAATGGTTCAACCCCAGCCCACGGCGACAGCGCCACCCGTGGGGCTGCAGGGAACTGCACATCACTGGTGTCTCTGCCAGTTTTAACACACAGAAAAGTGTATACCCGCTATATATATATATATATATATATATATATATATATATATATATACTGTATATATGCTTTTTTATACACAGGGGAATTTATAGTATAATTAGTTTAAAAGTTTCTTTTAGAGCAGCACTGTTAGACTTTCTTATTGATTTCTTTTGATTTTGATTTATATACAGGTAATGAGGTGCCAGTGGAGATTGCTCACATGCAGGGCATATTACCAGCTAAAAACCAACAAATGTAAATTCCCAGCTCACCTACCAGCCAGCCTGCAACAAACTGAATTAAACCTTTCTAAGGCTGGTTTCACACTGGGGCGGTGGGTGCGGTGGCGGTATAGCGACGCTATTTTTAGCGGCGCTATACCGTCGGAATTGCAGCGGTATTCGGCCGCTAGCGGTGCGGTTTTAACCCCCGCTAGCGGCCGAAAAAGGGTTAATACCGCCGGAAATGCGCCTCTGCAGAGGCGCATTGCCGGCGGTATTACCGCGGTTTCCCATTGCTTTCAATAGGAAGGAGCGGTGTAGGAGCGGTAAACACACCGCTCCAAAGATGCGGCTAGCAGGACTTTTTTTCACGTCTTGCAAGCACACCGCTCCAGTGTGAAAGCCCTCGGGCTTTCACACTGGAGAAACAGCAGCCGCTGTTTAGGGTCAGTTTGCAGGCGCTATTTTTAGTGCAATAGCACCTGCAAACCGCCCCAGTGTGAAAGGGGCCTAACAGTTTGCGTTAAAACAAGGGGTTTAGCTTGCAAACATTTGCAAGTATATGTGTAAACTGCAGAGGCCATGTCATGGCACCACAGTGTACTGCAGTCGTAATGCTATAAATTTTGAGAGTTACATTACCAGTTAAAGGGTTTGTAAAGGTAAATAAAAAATAAATAAAAATACCAAACATGTCTATACTTACCTGTGCAATGGAATCGGAATGTCGATTTTGGGTCACCTGATCACTGTGATAGCCTCTGATTGGTTTTCACAGTGATCAGTCACTGAGGCCTGCCCCCATGCTTTCTGTCTCTGTGAATGGACGGGACAGATACATTGTATCTTTTTCTGTCCTTGCAGAGATAGAAAAAAAATGTGTGTGGAGAAAAAAATAAAATAATAATAATTATAAAAAAAAAAGAAAAAAAAAATCTAGATCAAGGTTTCATCTAGGTCAGTGCCAGGGTTGGTGTTTGGGTCAACGTCAGGGTCAAAGGTCAATGTCAGTATTTTTTGGACAGGATTCTTTTTTAAGTTAGTATCAGTGTCAGTGTGTTTTAGGTAGGATAAAAAAATGTGCACTATTGTTTCTGGGCTGTACTACGGGTACATAAAACAACTAACATACACATATGTGTTATTGCTACGATTGTCAGGAGCAGGAAAATTTGTTTTGGGTTGTTTTTTGGTGGTAGGATATGGTAGTAGCAAGAATTATACAGCTAAATGAAATTTTATTTATTTTTTTACTATTTTGGGCCAGTTTTCCTTTGATAATTAAAACAAAATCAGGAGATATCCATTACTATTTACTACTAAACGAAAGTCCAATGTGTCCTGAGAAAAACAAGGTATAATCCACCTGGATGCACAAAGTAGTTGTGATGATATGTATGGTTTTACCAAAACATGTAAAATTTGCAAAATTGGACTTAGGCATTAAGATTCGTTTTACCCTTAGGCGCAAAGGGGTTAAAAGTGTCCTGTGCATTTTTTTATTCCGAATTGCACCCCATAAGTGTTAAATGGAAGCCGCACCCGACTCTGCAGAGAAACCTGTGTTGCATATATATGAAAAGAGCCTAACACTACGCTTAAAAGGGTTGTAAAGGTTTGTTTTTTATTTTCTAAATAGGTTCCTTTAAGCTAGTGCATTGTTGGTTCACTTACCTTTTCCTTAGATTTCCCTTCTAAATATTTTTTTTCTTTGTTTTCTTTGTCTGAATTTCTCACTTCCTGTTTCTCCTCAGTAAGCTGTTCTGGCTGACTAAACACCACTCGGATGATGGTGTGAAGTTTAGTGAGGAGAAACAGGAAGTGAGAAATTCAGACAAAGAAAAAAAACATTTAGAAGGTAAATCAAAGGAAAAGGTAAGTGAACCAACAATACACTAGCTTAAAGGAACCTATTTAGAAAATAAAAAACGAACCTTTACAACCCCTTTAAAGCAGACCTTCACCTGAAAATCGAAGTTCCCTCAGAATCTTCCTTCCTCCAGCCTGTGACAAAATCACATTTGGGGGGGGGGGGGGTGAGGAGTGAGTGCTGTCCATTGCAGTGCATTAAAAAATAGTTATCTGGTAATTCAATGTTCAGGAATCTTCCATGACAACACATGTGAAAGAGGCTCCACCTACCCTACCCAAAACAGGAAACACATCATCTGCAATAAAAAAAAAGTGCATTGTCACCTCAGTAATAAGCAAGAACCAAAGCTTACTAAGAGAATAACATCGCAACACAACACAACACAAAAATTAGGGTGAGAATCCCTACTATCCTGGAAGGTCCCTGGAAATTGAATTATCGGGTAACTAACTCTATTTTCCCCAATCGTCTTCCAGAACCACACTTGAGAAGACAAGTGAGATAAAACCTATTAGTGTGGAAGTACTGCTTGCAGGACCTGTTCCAAAGGTTGAGTCCTGACTGTAAAGTAGGACAATGTGTCGACCACCATATGAAAATTGGACCAGGTGGCAACTCTGTGGAGCAGTTCAGGCAACCCATCAGTTCTCTGTCTATGATGAGCATGATGAGCACAGAGAGGCTGCTTCCTATCCCTAAATGGGTTTGAAAATATAGAAGGAATCACTATTTCCTAAACTACGTGACCCTGGTGTGATTTTTACCAGAACCCTACATCTACTATAAGAACTATCATTTCCAGGGAAACCATGAAGTAGGATTCCGTGATAGCTAAAGTGTAACTTCTACTAAAACTCCTAATACGGGCCGAAGGCTAGCGACACAGTTTTTAAAAATAATGTAATTTTCTAAATAGTATAAAAAGTGTGACTAGATAAACCTTGTTATCACTATAGATACATTCTTAGAAATTACTAGATTGCCATTCAGTCACTAAGCCATGCATTGTTACTTGGGGTATAAGTTTGGGCCCTGGTATATTAGCCCATCGTTGATTGAGAGTATCCCACGAACAGTCCTACAGAGTTTGTGCGGCATGTTACCAGGCTTTTTGGCCATAAAGGGCTGTAAGGATAATCTTTGCTTTCTCTCAAACATGGTCTACTGGGTCACTACCGGAAGTAATGGAGAAGGCAGGAAAACCAATACCAAAAAAAGTTTAGGATCCTGGCCACCATCCTATACTGAAAAGAGTGGTTTGAGACTTTGCTGTTTATTTCCTAGCAGGTTGATATTGGAATTCAGCTATATTGCACCTTAGGCTTTTTGCAGCTCTGTTATACCACCCCATAGTTAATTATACTAAACTGCAATAGAATGATATTCAAGAAAAATCAGACAGTATGCTCTTGCATATGTAAACAATATCTCCAAGCAGATAAACTGATAACAAACATCCTACAAAATAATCTACATGAAAGTAATACATATGGACCACAGACTCTTGTATTTACCTAGATGAGCTCTGCCCTCAGGGATATAAAATACCCAAAATACGCACTACATACTTGTGTCTTTCTTTGAATTTTATGCTAGTATGGTCAGGGCAGGACTTAGGGTGGTGGGGGCCCCTGGGCTTGAGTCACTTTCGGGCCCTACCTTCTATACATTACAAAAAATGGGCGTGGTTCACGCAAAATAGTGGGCGTGTCTCAAATGGGCGTGGTTCGGAAGGGGTGTGGTTAGAGTCTGAGATGAATGAGGGATGGAGGGAGAAAGAAAGCAGAGTCATTGGGGACGCTGGTAAAATGCACCTTGCACTGAGAGGGTCATTAGACACTCATACATTATATAGCAATGCATGGCACTTAGTGAGGCATGGTGGCACTGACCCTAAAGTGGCACTGACAGGGGCATGGGGGCACTGACCATAAAGATGCACCCTGCACTGACAGACAATGGACACCGACCATTATGTTGCACATTGCAGTGAGTGAGGCATGAGGCACATACCAAAAGGTTGCACTGAGGGGGGCACTAACCACAAAATAGCACCTTGCATCGAGCGAGGCATTGGGCACTCATGCAGTATATAGTTATGCATGGCTCTTAGCGAGGCACTGACTAGGGCATAAGAGCATTGGTCATAGAGTTGCACTTTGCACTGACAGGCATCAGACATGGACTACTATAAAGTTGCACCTTGCACTGAGTGAGGCATGAGGCACTGAGTGACGCATGAGGCACTAACCATAAAGTAGCACCTTGCACTAACAGAAGCCTGAAGCACTTACTATAAAAAAGTTCCACCTAGCACTGTATGAGGCATAAGGCACAGACCATAAAGTCACACTGACGGAGGCACTGAGGATAAAATTGCAATGAGTAAGGTATGAGGCACTGACCTGGAGCAGTATATAACGTTATGCATGACACAGAGAGAGGTATGAGGCACTGATCTGCAGTATAAAAAGTTATGCATTGCACTGATATAGGCAGCACTGACAGAGGTATGAGGCACTGTCGTTGACCTGGTGCTGGTGATATAGGTAGGTATTTAGGGTGACTTTCCTGGTTGATCACTCTTCCGAGTCTTCCGTCCCCTACTACAAGCAGGACTCAGGAGAAGCCGACTGTCCACTTTGAGCGCCCGCCCTGCAGTGCATTCTGGGAGGTGTAGTCTCTGCAGCGTGTAGGCACAGCCCGGCAGAGTCTAGTGTGTGCTGTTGAGAACTACATCTCCCATCATGCAATGTGGTGCCAACTAGGACAGCGGTGGAGCCTGCTATTGGCTGCTGCCGCTGATGAGGGTGTAACGGGGGGAAACTTTTAATGTGTGTCGGCGGTGATGTTCTTTCTGTCACGCTAATCTGACAGAACGCCGGCCCGCTCGCAGCTCACCCCGCCAGCCTTTGCCTAATTAGAGAGCCGCCTCTGCAGGCAGGGGCCCCCTAGTGAGCCCAGTCAAGCCCAATGGTAAGTCCGGCCCTGAGTATGGTAGCTAGCTATGCAAGTGCTCTGTATACCCAAGTTCATTGAACACCTAGCAGTGACATGCACTATATGACTATTTTTAATAATATGACCAACATGACTATTACTTATACAAATGCCAGGTGCCCTGCCCAAAGTTTAAAATCTGACTTCACTCCAGCACCGTGGGGTGCATTGCGTTACTGGTGTTAAACTATGTAGATCACTACTTCCGGAGAATGTGCCTGTAGTAGTAGCATAATAAACATTCAAGTTGAATTGCTACCCAATGTTCTGTTGTTTATAAAAAGACATGTATTAACTTAAATATAGTGCCATAACATACCAAGTCATGTATGATGGTTATAGGCATAGCGAGTCATGATGCCATATCTACTGGCCATAATACTGCCCATAACCCCCCACATAAACATGTGCTGCAGCGTAAGCATCATATGACGTCCTGTCTGCTTCTGTAGCAACCTGAACTGTTAACCCGGATTACACAACCAGTCATGCAAGAGGTTTATACTGATGTATACAACAGAGAGCCTATGAAAGGGTATAGTGACCACACACCTCATGTACAGGGACATTGGGGCTGATTTACTAAAGGCAAATAGACTGTGCACTTTGTAAGTGCAGTTGCACTCATTTTCCTTATAGGAGAAGTAAAGTCAAAGCTAATTTGGCTATACTTCTCCTTTAGGTCACAGGAGTGCAATTTGTTCTGCACTCCCGTGACCCGTTTTCAGCTGACAGAGGGCTAAAGTCTGCTCACTCAGCCACTTACTCAATATCACGCAGCCGGTCCAGGCTCGGGAAAGATCCCAACCATATGGTTGGGATCCACCCAGATGCCTGGACCGGCACCTGGCTCAGCCTCCCAGGGACCTGCTGAGAGCCTGAGCCAGCCAATCCCACCTCCTCCACAGCCCAGTGCTCCAGTGAGTGCTGGAGGGGAGAGCAGAAAGCTGCTGACTGACAGTCACAGCTCTCTGCTCAGAGCGGAGGGGAGAACTGAGTGATCAGCAGTGTTTGATCACTCAGTGCTCAATGCAGAGGTGGTGGGGGACACGGCTCAACTGCCCATTTTCATGAGTACTCGCTCCATTCAGCACTGTGCCCATCTGTAGCAGCTCTCCCTGCTCTCACAGGGATAGCTTAGGCAATGGGAGCAGTAGTGTATTTAGGTTTTGTGCTGCCCTAGGCCTGACTAAACTCGTGCACCCACTAATTTAAATATGACCCACCCCTTCCTGTCAAGGCCACACCCCTTGCTGTTTAAACACCCCCCCCCCCTGAAATTTTCGCGTGGGGACACTAGTTCTGAGGGCCTGGGGGGGGGGACAATGGAATTCCTTAATTTGCATAGATTTCCTCTCATTTTCTGTTTGGCTATGGGGCAGGAAGTGAAGGGAAATCTTTGCAATGGGACAGGGATGGTAAAAAATAAACTGACAGGGGCAATAACCCTCCCTTACTCTATCCAAAATGAAAAAAAAAATGTGTTGCCTATAGTTCTACTTTAAGCACACATTTCTGATAATTTTATGGACAGGACTAAGAAAATATAACCATGCCAATGGTGCAGCAGAAAACATATAGCACAGTGAGGAAGGTTTGTGGTCCAGGATGATAGGACGGTTAAAATTAGAAGAGGTGCCCCCACAGTTGCAGAATGCTGGCCGCCCGCATACCGGAAGCAGTGCGGCCGCTTTATGGTGGTGCTAGACTAATTTGCCTGTCAGCCCAGTCCGCCCCATAAGACTGGCGCTACACTTACAGTGTAGCGCAATCCGGCGGGGACTCTTTCCATGCTGCCCCCCTGCAAAGTGCTGCCCTAGGCCTGGGCCTTGTTGGCCTAGGCCAGGATACAGCATTGACTGGGAGTCATTGGCTCCCGCTGCTATCAGTCAAATCCTGTAATGAGGGAGCAGGAGGCAGGGCCGAGACATGCTTTCAGTGTCTACGCACCATATTTTTTACAAAAATAATAAAGATTTGAGTTCAAATACATATTTGTATGACGATTTAAAACTTTTGTTTGATATTAATTATGTTTTGTTTTTTTGTATTTAGTATTTTGAGGACTGTTTTTTTTTAACATGAGATTAGAAGCTTCTCCTGCCAATGTTGTTCTGCAGACAGGGTCTGAAAGATCTTGGTCATGTGACAGCTGTATAGCGATTATGAAAAAAGGTACTTTGGTGTTTTTTTTTTTTTCTAATAAAATAAATACAGTTCTATCATCCATATACATAAAAATAAGAGTAAGGCCCCTTTCACACGGAGGTCCGTTCAGGTCCGCCTGTCAGTTTTTTAGGCGGACCTGAACGGACGCTCCATGTAGCCCTATGGAGCCACGGATGTTAGCGGAGACATGTCCGCTGACATCCGACCCGCTCCGATCCGCCAAAGTGTGACGGAGGAAAACCCTATTTTTCCATCCGTCGGCGGAGCGGATCGGACGACAACGGACTCTACGGTCCGTCGTCATCCGATCCTCCATAGGGGAGAGCGGCGCTCTGACAGGGCGGTCCCTGCACAGTGTGCGGGGACCGCCCAGTCATCCGCCGGCTCAGCGGGGATCAACGGAGCGATTCCCGCTGAGCAAGCGGAGCTTCACGGGGCGGATCTTCACGGATCTGTCCCGTGTGAAAGAGCCCTTAGTGCTTAGTATCACTTTAACTATTCCTTGCTCTATTCAAAATGAAAAAAATGTTTTGTCTTTAGGCCCCTTTCACACTGAGGCGTTTGTACCGCGTTTTCGCGGTAAAAATAGCGCTGTAATAACGCCTGAAATAATCCTGCCCCAGCATTCTCAATGTGAATCCTGCAAACAGCTTTTTTACAGCAACTATAGGGCGCATAAAATAGCGCTGTAAAAACGCCTATCCCCATTGAAATGAATGGGATTCGCGGTAAAAACGCGGTAAAAACGCATAGGCATAAGCGTTATGTTAAAAAATAGCGCTAACGCCTATGCGTTTTTACCGCGTTCACGCTAATTTTAGCGCGAACGCGGTAAAATCGCGGTAAAACGCATAGGCGTTAGCGCTATTTTTACCGCGATCGCGGTAAAAACGCGGTAAAATCGCGGTAAAAAATGTCATTCTTTTTTAGCGTTTTTTCAACGCCTCAGTGTGAAAGGGGCCTTAGTTGTAATTTAGGTTGAAATTTAAACATCTGAAAACACCACAGCACCCTGCTTCAGTACTCCTCCGATGATCTCTCAGACCTGATGCAAACAGTTGGATGGCTCTTGGGATGAGATATGCCAGTATCAAAATGTCTGGATGGAGGGATGTCAGTCTGGAGGAGAGGGGTTTCCTGGATCAGCTGCAAATCCTTGCCCTTGGTAACACCCACATATGATGCTGAGTCTTCATGACTGGTCGGAGGAATGGTCCATTGACAGTCATGCTGGGGAGAAGACAGCTAGACCAGCCTTTTTCCTTCTGGATTCTTCAGGGTGTCTTGACAAAATGCCTAAAAATTGCCCCAAATGGCCAAAAAAAGTGTCAACAACCTGGCTGGTGGGATCAAGCATGCCACAGGTTTTTATTCTGCAGCATTACAACCTTGGGCTCTATGCGGGCCAGCCACAGGCTTCCTAACAACCAATGCGATCATAGTTTGAGAAAGAGACATAAGGCACCTGAAGGCATCCTTTTTTGCCCCTCTCCATCAGCATTGTGCTCATGTTAACTGAATGAGAGAGAGAAACTGTGGGAGAAAGAAACACTGGAATACTAGTCAGTACCAGTTTGTAAAGGTATGTTGCTTTGTAAAAATACCCTATAATATTGGATATCCATGTGTAGAGGCCGCTGCATTATATAAAACGACAGTATTTGTTGAATTTTTTTACATTTTAGAATGGGGTGCTTCGAGAGTGTACATAATTTTAAAGGTTGGCAGAAAAAAGGTTGAGAAACACGGATACGAAATACAATAATAACACTTAGCAAAGATTATGGCACAAAAAGTAAATCAGTCAGGCAGTGTGACAAAACTGAGGCCCAAACAGCCAATCCAAGACCCCTTGGTCAAGCAGGACCTGTCTGCTGTGTGGACAAACAGCCTTTAAAATGTCTGCCAACTCCTGCTGGTTAGCCCTTTAACCACTTCCCGACCGCGTCATGGACAAAAGACGTCCACAGAGTGGTCGAGTTATCCTGAGCTCACGTCCCTGGGACGTCCTCGTGCATTCGCGCTTCCCGCGCGCCCCCTGGTGCGCGCTCGCGGAAGTGTCCGTGCTCGCTGAGTTCACGGCTCCCACTGCAACAAGGATCGTGGTGAAGAGCCAATGATAGCGGCTCTTTACCACCTGATCGCTCCCTCCAATGAGGGAGCGATCAGAATGTAAACAAACTGGGGTCAAACAGAGGTCCAGCTCTCTTCTCTCCTCACACCGATACAGCGTGTGAGGAGAGGAGAGATCCTTTTAACAGTGAGTGTCTCATATATATTCAGCAGTGCCCTTAAGTGCCACACAGTGCCACACAGTGCCACACAAGTGCCAATCTGTGCCCCACACTACCCATCAGCGCCCCTACAGCTCCCCTACAGTACCCATCTGTGTAAGCAGTGCCACAAAAATACTCATCAGTGCCACTACAGTGCCCATCAGTGCCACCAGTGCCACCAGAGTACCCATCAGTGCCACTAGTGTCCATCAGTGCCACCACAAGGCTGATCAGTGCCACCACAAGGCTGATCAGTGTCACTACAAGGCTGATCAGTGTCACTACAAGGCTGATCAGTGTCACTACAAGGCTGATCAGTGTCACTACAAAGCTCATCAGTGCCACCAGTGCTCATCAGTGCCACCTCTGCCACTTCAGTGCCCATCGGTGCCGCCAGTGCTCCACCAGTGCCACTACAGTGCCCAGTGCCACTACAGTGCCCCATCGGTGCCATCAGTACCACATCAGCGCCACTATAGTGCTCATCTGCACCCTCATCAGTTACCAGCAGTGCATCCTCATCAGAACCCAGAAGCACCCTCCTCAGAACCCAGCAGCACCCTCATCAGAACCCAGCAGTGCAGCCTCATTAGACCAGCCTCATCAGCACCCATCAGTGCAGCCATATCTGTTCCAGTTTTCCTACCACAGTTTGTCACCACAGCCCACAGTCACCAGTATGGCGAAAAAAATGTTTTCCGCTGAGGAGGCATACCAACAGCTTTGCTTGACTGACGAGAGCAGCGACGAGCTCTCTGAGTCTGATTCTGGTTCAGAATATGAACCTGTTATAAGCAGTGGGTCTTCTACAGATTCAGAGGAAGAGGAAAGTGTGCCCAGGAAATGAAGGCGTTCTGACATGGATCAGCAGGCTACCACAAGTAGTGCTGTGGCATCAACCAGCAGCTCAGTGCCATCCACCAGTAGCACAGTGCCATCCACAAGAAATGAAGTACCACTACAGCAAAGGCCAAGAACTAGCGGGGTGTCATCTCAGCCCCAAAGGGTTAGGACCCATGCCAGCCTTCCCTATGCCCTTGAAAACCCTCTGTGGCTTCCCCCCAATTCAGGAGCAGCAAACATCCCCCCTTTCACCGCCCAGCCAGGTGTTCAGGTGAACACAGAGAATTTTGCCCCTATTGATTTTTTTAATTTAATTTTTACCCAAGACCTATTATCCTCCATCGTGACCCAGTGCAACCTCTTTGCACAACAATTCATAACTAACAACCCTGATTCAAGTTATGCCCGTCCCTATGTGTGGAGAGAATTGACAGTGGAGGAATTTAAATTATTTTTAGGCCTAACGTTCAACATGGGGCTCTCAAAAAAAAATGAAGTATACTCCTATTGGTCCTCCAAACCCATCCAGCACATGCCAGTCTTTTCATCCATTATGTCAAGATCCAGATACCTCATGATAATGCGCTTTCTCCATTACAATGACAATACCAAGTGCCCTCCCCGAAATGACCCATCACATGACAAATTATTTAAAATTCGGCCACTTCTAAATTTTTTCTCTGAGAAATTCCCCCAGTTATATATCCCCGACCAAAATATATCCGTGGATGAGTCATTGGTCCACTTCACAGGCAGGCTTGGCATCAAGCAGTTTATTCCAAGCAAAAGGACCCGATATGGGGTTAAAATCTACAAGCTATGTGACCGGGTCACTGGCTACATTTACGCCTTCCTGGTGTATGAAGGGAAGGACTCCCAACTGCATCCCCCTGAATGTCCTGAGTACATCGGTGCCAGCGGAAAGGTTGTTTGGGAGCTTATATATCCACTCCTTGAAAAGGGTTACCACCTTTATGTGGATAATTACTATACCAGCATCCCCCTCTTCCGCAACCTTTACCGGAAGGGCACTCCAGCGTGTGGTACAGTGCGAGCCAACAGGAAGGGTTTCCCGCAAAGACTCGTTACTGAAAGACTACGAAAAGGGGAGACGGCGTCTTTGCGGAATGAAGAGCTATTGGCTATCAGGTGGAGGGACAAAAGAAATGTCCACATGCTCTCAACGATACATAACGACACCTACGTGGAAATCCCCAAAAGAAACGGCCCTATCCAAAAACCAGCATGTGTTCATGATTATAATTTGTTCATGGGGGGAGTCGATTTTAATGATCAGATGATTGAACCCTATCTTCCCACAAGAAAAAGCCGCTATTGGTATAAAAAGGTCTCCATATATCTTTTCAGTATGGCCCTTTACAATACTTATGTCATTTACCGTAAATCTACAAGGACCCCCTTATCTTATTTTCAGTACCAAGAAGAAATTATCGAAGCCCTTTTGTACCCTGAAGACCCACCAGAAAGCATTCGCTCAGATTCAGTGAGCAGACTCCATGAACGCCACTTTCCTGATAAACTCCCCCCCCTATGAAACAGGCCGAAAACGTCAGAAGAGATGCCGGGTGTGCTCCAAAGAAGGAACTAGAAGAGACACTGTGTATTATTGTCCCGATTGTCCTTCCCAACCAGGCCTTTGTTTTGGTCGATGTTTCCGTCGTTACCATACTTTTCTACATTATTAGGAAAGTATGGTAAACCTAATTGTCATTTACCGCCACACCCCTTATGCCACTGTACATACCGCTGCCTTCTCCGGAACTGACCCTGACCTGCTAAACGACCACGCCTCTGCCTAACGCTAAACTGTACCTACCTCTGCCTGCCCTGGAACTGACCCTGGCCTGTTATACGACCACGCTTCTGCCTAACCCTAAACTGTACCTACCTCTGCCTGCTCTGGAACTGACCCTGGCTTGTTATACGACCACGCTTCTGCCTAACCCTAAACTGTACCTACCTCTGCCTGCTCTGGAACTGACCCTGGACTGTTTGACCACGTTTTTTGCCTGCCTCTTGGATTGATCTTTTACCCTGCTATGCTAATGGGGACACAGGGGTCTCACATATGTGAGGGGCTCCAGAATTGTTTTTCTGGATGAAGAAAACTCATTTTTTAGTTTTCTCATTCCCGGATTAGGGTCTGGAGACTCGGAGGCTTCAAAGAGATTTGGGTGGGAGAAGCCTCTACCCCTGTCCCCATTCTTTCCTGGCCTGCTACTTGGACCATGTTCCTGCTTACTACCAGGACCAATATTTTGGCACTGCTGGCAATGTCTCTACTTGCACTGACCTTGGACTGTATATGGACAGTATCTCTGCCTGTACTGACTATGGACAATATTCCTGCCTGCTGCCTGGACAATTACATTCACTGACGCTGACCACGTCCCTGCCTGCTGCCTGGATCAGGGCTCTCCTTCTGTGGACAATTGCACTACTAAAACCACAGGTAATCTTTTGTTTACCATTTACTCAGCAGAATGTAGTTCAGGGTGTAATTCTTGGTATGTACATGCTATATGCTAGAAATATGAAGGGCCTTCAAAAATGTGATAGATTGTAAGGAAATTAGATGCGTAATTTATGTCCCTAGGTCACCTGATGGTGCTTCCTGGATATTGGGCCTCTATGTGGCCAGGCTGTGTAAAAGTCTCACACATGTGGTATCGCCATACTCAGGAGGAGTAAGAGAATATATTATGGGGTGTCATTTTTGCTATGTACATGCTATGTGTTGGAAATATCTTATAAATGGGCAACTTTGTGTAAAAAAAATGTGTTTTTATTTTTTTTCCACATTTTCCAAAAACTTCTGGAAAAAAATGAACAGTTCAAAAGACTCATAATGCCTCATAGATTATACGTTGGGGTGTTTGCTTTCCAAAATGGGGTCACTTTGTTGGCGTTTCCATTGTCCTGGTGCTCCAGGGCCTTCAAAAGTGTAATAGGTGTTTGAGAGATTAGATGTGTAATTTATGCTCCTAGAACGCCTGAAGTTGCTACTTCAATGTTGGGCCTCTGTATGTGGCCAGGCTGTGTAAAAGTCTCACATATGTGGTACCACCATACTCAGGAGGAGTAGGAGAATATATTTTGGGGTGTAATTTTTGCTATGTACATGCTATGTGTTGGAAATATCTTATAAATGGACAACTTTGTGTAAAAAAAATGCGTTTTCATTTTCTTTCCACATTTTCCAAAAACTTCTGGAAAAAAATGAACAGTTCAAAAGACTCATAATGCCTCATAGATTATACGTTGGGGTGTTTGCTTTCCAAAATGGGGTCACTTTGTTGGCGTTTCCATTGTCCTGGTGCTCCAGGGCCTTCAAAAGTGTAATAGGTGGTTGAGAGATTAGATGTGTAATTTATGCTCCTAGAACGCCTGAAGGGGCTACTTCAATGTTGGGCCTCTGTATGTGGGCAGGCTGTATAAAAGTCTCACACATGTGGTACCGCCATACTCAGGAGGAGTAGCAGAATATATTTTGTGGTGTTATTTGTGGAATGTACATGCCATGTGAGAGAAATAACCTGTTATAATGACAATTTGGTGTGAAAAAAAATAAAAATAAAAAAAATCTTCATTTTGCAAAGAATTGTGAGAAAAAATGACAACCTCAAAAAACTAACTATGCCTCTTACTAACTACCTTGGAATGTCTACTTTCCAAAAAGGGGTCATTTGGGGGGTAATTGTTCTTTTCTGGCTTGTTAGGGTCTCAAGAAATGAGATAGGCTGTCAGTACATCAGGTGTAATCAAATTGATACATTTTCAGTGATTGGCACCATAGCTTGTAGACCCTATAACTTTCACCCAGACTAAATAATATCCACTAATTTCGGTTATTTTTACCAAAGATATGTAGCAGTATACATTTTTTCCCAAATTTATGAAGAAAAATTACTTATTTGCAAAATTTTATAATAGAAATTAAGAAAAATTCATTTTTTTACAAAATTTTCGGTCTATTTTCATTTATAGCACAAAAAAAAAAAAACCCAGAGGCAATCAAATAGCACCAAAAGAAAGCTCTATTTGTGTGAAAAAAAGGACGAAAATTTCATATGGGTACAGTGTTGCATGACTGAGTAATTGTCATTCAAAATGTGAGAGCACCGAAAGCTGAAAATTCGTCTGGTTAGGAAGGGGGTTTAAGTGCCCAGTTGTCAAGTGGTTAAAAAGGCATATCTGGATGCAATTTCATTACAATGCATCAGCCATCCCCAACCACAGGGTAAGGCAGCTTCAAAGCCCCTAACCTTAAAATGGCGTAATGGTTCAGCCCACTGGGGGAACACAATACAGAAGCGCAAAATGGCAAAAATGAAATTCCAAAGTGGGATTTCTGCACAACAGTTTCAGCATCAATTTCCAGCAGGAGTCATATAAGCACACCAAAAATAAAAAATAGTTAAAAACTTGTTATAATCAGTGAGGTAAATAGCAAATATGTATGCGATATACAGTATACATTCATGCAGGGCATAATAATGACATAAATATATGATAATGAAATGTAGAGTCTATTATCAATTGCTAGCAAAAATTAAGTTCAGTACAGGAGAGGAGCCTGTACAAATGTGCAGGGCTAATGCCCCATACACACGATCATTTTTCATGCCGTTAAAAATGCCATTAAAAAAAATGGCCATTAAAAATGATCGTGTGTATGCTCCAGAGCATTTTTAACGACGTGAAAAACGGGCAGTAAAAATTTCGAACATGCTCTCTTTTTTCACGTCATTTTTCATGTCGTTTTTTTTAACGACGTGAAAAACGATAGTGTGTATGCTTTAACGACGTGAAAAAAAATGCGCATGCTCAGAATCAAGTATGAGACGGGAGCGCTCGTTCTGGTAAAACTAGCATTCGTAATGGAGATAGCACATTCGTCATGCTGTAACGGACTGAAAAGCACTAGACTGAAAAGAGCGAATCGTCTCTCAACAAACTTTACTAACATGAAGGGTGGCGCCATTCGAACGGAACTTCCCCTTTATAGTGCCGTCGTACATGGTGTACGTCACTGCGCTTTTCTTGAACATTTTTTAAAATGATGGTGTGTACGCAAGACAGGCTTGAGAGGAAACAAGAAAAAAAATGACAAGAAAAACGTCAGTTTTAAAAATGACATTAAAAATGATCGTGTGTATGGGGCATAAAAGTAAGGCTGGAGTTCCAGGTATAAGCTCTCAGATATTAGTATATTTTTTCTTGAACTGATAGTCTGAAAATGTGTTCACGGATACAGGCAGTCCCCAGGTTAGAAAAAAAAATAGGTTCTGTAGGTTTGTTCTTAAGCTGAGTTTGTATGTGAGTCGGAACAGGTACATTATTGAGTGTAACTCCAGCCCAAAAAAAATTTTTTTTGTTTTTTGGGATAGCATAGGGAAGGGTTAACACCCCTGTAACGTTTGTTTTGCTGTCTGTGTCCCTGTTCAGATTTCACCTCACTATCTGTCCCTATGACAATTGTATTTTGAAAATGTTGGGCTGTTGTGGAAACAAGGATTGGTGATAAAGCTTCAGTGGAGACACCTTTTTCCCATGATAACCCTTAGAGCCGGCTCACATAGGGGCGACTCGTCAGGCGACTCAGCCGCCTGACATGTCGCGCTCCGCTCTATTCAATAGAACCGTTCTAATAGGAGCGACACAAGTTGCTCCGACTTAGAAAAAGGTTCTTGTACGACTTTGGGGGCGACTCGGGGCGATTTGCATTGACTTCAATACAGAAGTCATTTTGCAAGTCGCCTCTCAAGTCTTCTTGAGATCGCCTTGCCGAGTTGCCCCCAAAGTCATACCGCCCCTGTGTGAACCGACTCTTACAGGAGTGAATTTCCCTTCCTAGCAGTAAATTTCCTCCCACTTCCTGTTGTCTCCCTCCCTTTGTAAGTGTGAGTCGTTTGTAAGTCGGAAGTTTGTAACTTGGGGACTGCTTGTTTACCTATTGCCAGAGTCAATTTTGGACCAATTGCAGCTCTGGGCAAGAATCAAAAGTGCCTCAGGACGACGTCATCTGTAACGAAACGCATAGGGAGGAGCGACGTTTTACGCCAGTCCCGGATTACAGGCTGCATTGTGAGCCGGCCGGCTTTCTGTATTTATGTGAATTTAATCATCCTTGATGTACGTGCAATACTTTTTCTACAAATAGAACCCCAACGTTTTTACACTATCGAGGCTTTATTTCCTTTATGGAACATCTTTGTGATTGACTTCCATTGGGTGGTGGAGGCATGTCGGCGTGACCCCCTTGGATGATCAAAGGCCTTGGCTGGGTTTAGAGTAGGGTTGTCCCGATACCACTTTTTTAAGACCGAGTACAAGTACCGATACTTTTTTTCAAGTACTCGCCGATACCGATTACCGATACTTTTTTTTAATGTCATGTGACAGTGGCACATGTGTCAGTATTTTTTTTTTTTTACAATTTTTTTTTTTTTACAATTTTTTGTTATGTTTTTTTTTTTACAATGCTTTCTTTTTTTTGGGGGGGGGGGGAGTGGATGGTGTCAGTGTGTTTTTTATTTTAATTTTTTTGTTATTTTTTACAACTCATTTATTCTTTTTATCATTTATTGCAATGTTTTTTGTTATTTTTTTAGCCCTGGTGGGGGCTTTGGTGAGATATCAGGGGTCTTAACAGACCTCTGACATCTCACCTTTGAGTCAGAGAAAGGGACTAGGGACACAGATTCCCCAGTCCCTTTCTCAGCAGCCTCTGCTGCACTGAAAATGAATGGACAGGAGACAGAAGCTCCTCTCCATTCATAAACTGAAGCATCGTAAATACCAGTTACGATGTTTCAGTTATGTGAATGGACAGAGTCAGTGACCACTGACTCTGTTCATTCGGAAAAGAAGGAGCCGGGTTTACCGGCTCCTACCTCCGCTCTCCATCCTGACAGATCGAGGACAGAGGGGGCAGAGGAGGACATGGACAGGGACACGGAGCATGGAGGGGGAGAGCAGCACAATGGAGGGGGGGCATGGATTGGAGCGCGGACAGGGAGAGCAGCACAATGGAGGGGGGTACGGAGGGGGGACACGGATTGGAGCGCGGACAGGGAGAGCAGCACAATGGAGGGGAGAACGGAGGGGGGACACGGATTGGAGCGCGGACAGGTAAAGCAGCACAATGGAGGGGGGCACGGATTGGGGACACGGATTGGAGCGCAGACAGGGAGAGCAGCACAATGGAGGGGGGCACGGAGGGGGGACACGGATTGGAGCGCAGACAGGGAGAGCAGCACAATGGAGGGGGGACACGGAGAGAAGTGCGGACAAGGAGAGCAGCACAATGAAGGGGGGCACGGAGCTCGGGGGAGGGACTGGAGGAGGATACAGTCAGCGGTGATTGGTGCGGCTTTGCGGGGAGTTGCAAGCACCGATCACCGCTGTAAAAGATTTCACTAAAGCAGCTGAAAAGGGGTGGGGGGGTCTGGGGAGAAGCAGTCAGGCTTTATAGAAATATTTACAGGGAGATCGGTGTTTGTAACTCCCCTGGCCGCACCGATCATCCCTGGCTGTACAAGTATCGGGTGAAGCATCGGAGCATTTGCCCGAGTACAAGTACTCAGGCAAATGCTCGGTATCGGGACAACCCTAGTTTAGAGCCACAAGTGTTTGAGACCTTCTGTGATCGGAGGTTTCAGGAGCTGGTAAGTGGCCAATTCATCAGGTGGAGGTGTTTTCTTTTCTATCGGCACTGTTCTTTTGGTGAAGTTTTCAATACCAAGGGATTTCGTGGATATCACATCACTATGTGGACTTGTTTTGCATATATATATATATATATATATATATATATATATGTAGCGCTACCCCCAGTTAAGAGAGCCGCTGGTTTTGTTTTGGGCCCTGTAGTGCACAGCTGTCAACCCCTGGCAATCGGCTCTAACCTCCCGTGGCACAGCTAGTGATAGTGGGATAGGACCGCGTGACCGCAACTGTTGGTGACGCAGTCCTATAACAAACATACACAGAATATACTTTAAAACTCCTATTAAAGTAAGCGAAACTGACACCAAATGTACTTTACCCAGATGCTTTACTGATGCTAATGGGCAAGTAATTAAATAACAGTATAACAAGTTGCAGATCCCTGCAATAAACATTAATAAAGATACACAGAGTAATCAGCATAATAAAGTATTGCTATGCAACTCTAGCGCTGCCCTTTTGCAGCTACTTCCCCTCATGGGCAGACTAACACCCAGCAATGTCTACCTATGCAGTCAGGCCTGACTGATCTAAATGGAAGTTCAGTGAAACAATATTCGCTAGCAATCTTTCGGTGGTGCACTTGAAGAACAACTTTGTAATCCAAACGAATAGTAAAGATAAAAGTATCTGTCTTTAAACAGCTCTCACCACCCGGACAAGTCCAAGTCCGTTTCCTCCGCCGATTCGTCTAGGAACAGGAATCCACCGACATCCAAGCCTTCAATCCTTCTGGTGTACTGCAGCAAGGAGGAGAAGATGTCTCTAAGGCTCCGCCAGGCTGGCAGAGGGGCTCCTTGGAAAAGAGCACAAGGCCCAGGCTTCAGGCCTTGTGCATACAGCAGTTCAGCATAGAGATCCTCTTGCTAGGAGAGGGGGTGTCCAAAAGAGGCAGAACAAACTCCACCTCCCCTTTATAAAGTCTGCCCCAGCAGTCTCTGTTCCGGAGCAATGCTGCTGCAAGATGTACTGGGAGATGTAGTCTCTCTGTATTAAAGGGGAATACCCCGCTACACACTCCCCCCACTTTGAATCTTTGGTCCCCAAAGACATCTAACATTTTTAGATCTGCAAAACATTTTAGCTTCAATGCGGTTGCATAGGATTGACAGAGGAGCCTCCCACCAATCATCATATGATGGGGAGCTGTCCTGTCCACAGGTCGCTTCAGTGGGGGCGACCTGTCTAACTGTGCCAGGAAGTGAGTTGGGGTTGCCCTCCACCAAATGTACAGTGGAGGGACCAGATGTGGGCATGGTCCTTCTTGAGGTTAGGACTGTGTCTTCGGAACTTTCTCCCATCTGATCATGAGTTAGTTTCCGGGGAGGATGAATGACTCTCTTCCTTCTCTTCTCCCTGGGAGTCACAGTCTCAGCTACTGTTGGTTGTTCCTCTGGTACTGAAGCAGGAACCTCTTCCGGTAGTGAGGGTATGGGATTACATCTGGGGACAGCAGGGGCTAAAAGCCGTTTCACCAGATCGGTATTGGTCCCAACGATAAGAGAGCTTCTTGAGGGCCCTGGCAGCCAGAGACAGACAATGGCCAGTGTCTCAAAGTTCTGGGGCTCCCCAGCCCTCAATGGATCACACGACAACTCGATCCGCACACATCCATCACAAGAGTACTCTTCTGCTTGGATACCCTGAATCTTGGTGTCTCCCATCTCTTCCAGAGGCAGGTATGATAGGTACTTCTTGTAAAAGTCTCTGGTCATTAGGGTAACCTGAGCACCTGTATCAAGGATGGCTCTGGTGTAGATCCCTTCGATCAGAACAGGCACTACAGGCAGAGGACCTAACAATTGGGTAGCAGTCCTTTTGCAAACACCTGTAACAGCAGGCTGGCATACTTGGACTTGTACTCTCTTCAGCTTCCGGCGCTGGGAATGCCGTTTCTGGCGTTGTTTGGAAGGCTGATAGGCGTTGTTCACTGAGACGGCATAAACTGCAGGTGTCCTCCACCGTTCCCTCGCAGGTTCAGGGAAAGTTATTTTTGAAGGCCCGGATCTTCTCTCCATTCTTGGGTCACTTCTCTGAGGCCTCCGCCAGCCTTCTGTCTCCATGCGTGGACTTGGATATACTCGCTGGTAGTGACCTACACCTCCACAGTTTTGACAGATGTCTTGCTTCGTGGGCTTTTGGGCGGACAATCCAGTACTTTCTGCCATCAATTTGTTCATCATCTCTGCCAGCTGGGACACTTGCACCTTCAGTGTGTCTATCTCAGACCTGACATCCAGTGACCCGGTCACCATCTCCATTATTTTGGACATCTGAGTCTTCAGAACCCCAAACTCTGGATCTCTGTCGGTTGTGCTTGCTGCCAGTACACTGAGTTCCCGAGTGTCTGAGGGGACATCTATCTGCTGTACTTTAGCACTTGTGGTGCTAGGAGGTTGAAGTTTCCTCTGTTTTTGGTCCCTCTCAATCTCCATCTTATCTGCTTCATTCACTTTCTCAATGAGGACCTCATCCGGAGTTGAAGGGTCTTCCAAATGCTGCTTCAGTTGTAGCTTGATATAGTCACTCCTCAATCCCGTAGTCACAGATCTCCGGAATTTCTTTTGGACTAGCTCGGCTCCAAAATGCTCCCCAGTTCCTTCTTCCTTGGATGTGGACAACAGGCGGTCCTTGAGCTCAATGGCCCGGAATAGGAAGTTCTGAGGAGTCTCTCTACTATCCTGGGTCATATTTATCAGTCGATGAAATAACTCAGCGGCATCTTCCTCCTCATAATAGCTTTTCAGTATCCTCTTTAGCTGGTTCAGGGCCAATCCACTCTTCCTCTCTAACATGCCCCTGACACTTGAACCTGGGCTGATGGCATGGATTACAGCCTCTCTAATGTCAGATTCCTGATATCCTTTCTGTAGCCCCAACTCTATTTGGTGTAGGAGGCTGGTGTAGGACAGTTTGTACTTCTGCCCTCTTTCTCCTATCTGGCCGTCAATGCGGAAATCCTTCCGAATGGTTACTTCCTGCAGGCGGCCCTGAGCTCGTTTCTTCAGTACCTTCCCAGGTTTGGGCGTTATCTGACCATCTTTCTGATCCTCAAAAGCGACACGTAACCCATTAATGCCTTCAGCTATCATACTGGAAGTCTCCTGAAACCTCTCTTGTATGTCACGGTACTGTCGTTTCAGATCAACCAGCTGTTGTTCTGCCTGCGATTTAACAGCAGCCCCTGCTTTCCTGTCTAAGGGTTCTAACTGCTTCTGACTGGGATGTGTCAGGTGGAACTCAGTCTTTTCGGACAATTTTATACTGGCACCGTGGAAGTTTTCAGGGACATCCTGTCCCCACTCTATTAGTGCATAGGTGCAGTTGGTCCTTGGGTCTGGTCTCACTGCGACCACGTAAGCCTTTCTATCCGGGGATAATGTTTGTACCACCTCTTTAATTCGTTTCTCTCCCCAGTCACTCCCTGGAAGTTCAATGGCCACGCTCACTTCTGAGCGTGTCCCTTCTGCTTCGCACCATTGGACTACTTTGATGGGGTCCATGCTGGTACTTCTGACCGGCTTGATTGCAGCGTGCAACGTACAGGGGTCCCAGACGAGCCCCCACGTGTAGCGCTACCCCCAGTTAAGAGAGCCGCTGGTTTTGTTTTGGGCCCTGTAGTGCACCGCTGTCAACCCCTGGCAATCGGCTCTAACCTCCCGTGGCACAGCTAGTGATAGTGGGATAGGACCGCGTGACCGCAACTGTTGGTGATGCAGTCCTATAACAAACATACACAGAATATACTTTAAAACTCCTATTAAAGTAAGCGAAACTGACACCAAATGTACTTTACCCAGATACTTTACTGATGCTAATGGGCAAGTAATTAAATAACAGTATAACAAGTTGCAGATCCCTGCAATAAACAGTAATAAAGATACACAGAGTAATCAGCATAACAAAGTATTGCTATGCAACTCTAGCGCTGCCCTTTTGCAGCTACTTCCCCTCATGGGCAGACTAACACCCAGCAATGTCTACCTATGCAGTCAGGCCTGACTGATCTAAATGGAAGTTCAGTGAAACAATATTCGCTAGCAATCTTTCGGTGGTGCACTTGAAGAACAACTTTGTAATCCAAACGAATAGTGAAGATAAAGTATCTGTCTTTAAACAGCTCTCACCACCCGGACAAGTCCAAGTCCGTTTCCTCCGCCGATTCGTCTAGGAACAGGAATCCACCGACATCCAAGTCTTCAATCCTTCTGGTGTACTGCAGCAAGGAGGAGAAGATGTCTCTAAGGCTCCGCCAGGCTGGCAGAGGGGCTCCTTGGAAAAGAGCACAAGGCCCAGGCTTCAGGCCTTGTGCATACAGCAGTTCAGCACAGAGATCCTCTTGCTAGGAGAGGGGGTGTCTAAAGAGACCGAACAAACTCCGCCTCCCCTTTATAAAGTCTGCGGTCTCTGTTCCGGAGCAATGCACCCTGGGTGCTGCAAGATGTACTGGGAGATGTAGTCTCTCTGTATTAAAGGGGAATACCCCGCTACATATATATATATATATATATATATACTGTGAGGGGGTTAACTCGGTAGCGGGTGTGTGTGACCCCCTGGTTGGGCTCCCCACACAAAAACAGGGCCAGCAGACGGAGGTTGTGGTTTTCAAAATCAAAAGGTGCGGTTTATTTCTCTATGTACAGTGACAAAAACACAGCAAAGCCAAAAAAGAAACAAACAAAATAAATCCTGGTCAGTTTGACCTCTGACTAAACATGCAGGTTTCCTAAACTAACAACTGGGATCAGCCTAGTGCTGTCCTAGTCCCTAAGTCCCTGGTTTAGTAAAAGTCCAAACAAATAGCCACACAGGCTTTGCCTCACCGCACAGGGGTTCACTCTCCCTAGACAGTCCACACAGGTCTGGTTCCAGGCATGAGCTAACATCTAATGAAGCTGGGAGTTTCTTATAGAGGCCTAAATGAGCTGACAAGGTTCAGCTGGTCTCATCAACTCCCTGTCTGCACGACGCCCAGCCCTCTCCCTAGAGGTATGAGTCATCCATGAGCACACTAGCCTTATACAACTCTCCACCTAGTTGTACAAATCGGCGTAAAGCCTGAATCTGGGCGAAATATATCTACCCCCCTGGATGCAACCAGGTGACTTTACCTTCCTGCTGTCACATACCCCCCCCTCTTGTTTTAACCTCGGGGTTGGAACACCAGCAATCAGGCATTCATGTACTCGAGACAAAGCATCCACATTCCCCATTTGAACGCCAGGGCGATGCTTTACTGTGAAGTTGAATTCCTGGAGGGCCAGGAACCACCTATTCACTCTTCTATTTGTTTCCTTGTTTTGAGCCATCCACTTTAACGGAGCGTGATCCGTAACCATGTCAAAGTGCCTACCTAGCAGATAGTACCGAAGGGAATCTAGAGCCCACTTCACCGCTAAACACTCCTTTTCAACCGTGGCGTAATTTACCTCATGGGACTTCAACTTCCTGCTGAGGTAAATGACTGGGTGCTCTTCCCCGTTCCAGACCTGGGACAATACTGCTCCTAACCCCACATCTGACGCATCACTTTGTACGACAAAGTCTTTAGAGAAGTCGGGTGAGTACAACACTGGCTGGCTACATAAGGCTTGTTTCAAGAATTGGAATGCTGCCTCAGCCTCGGGGGTCCATTTAATCATGACCGACCCTTTCCCTTTCGTCAGGTTGGTTAGGGGCACAGCCTTAGAAGCAAAGTGGGGAATGAAGCGCCGATAATAACCCGCGATTCCCAGAAAGGCTCGTACCTGCTTCTTGCTGTTGGGACGTGGCCAACTCTGGATGGCCTCGACTTTGTTGAGTTGGGGTTTTATTACTCCCCTGCCAATGGTGTACCCAAGATATTTGGCCTCCTCCTGCCCAATGGTACACTTCTTGGGGTTAGCCGTAAACCCCGCTTCCCGAACAGAGTCCAGGACTGCTTGCACTTTTGGCAGATGTGAGGCCCAATCTGTGCTATGGACAATTACGTCATCCAGGTAAGCCGCAGCATACTTCCGATGGGGCCTCAGCATCTGGTCCATTTTCCGCTGGAATGTGGCCGGCGCATTCTGTAACCCGAACGGCATTCTCTTATATTGGAACGCCCCGTCTGGGGTTACAAATGCGGTTTTCTCTTTGGCCGACTTGGCCAGGGGAATTTGCCAATACCCTTTTGTGAGGTCAAGAGTCGTCATGTATCGGGCTGTTCCCAGCCGGTCGATCAACTCATCTATACGTGGCATGGGGTAGGTGTCAAATTTTGTAACTTTGTTCAACTGACGAAAATCGTTACAAAATCGCCAGCTCCCATCCGGTTTAGGCACCAACACAATGGGACTAGACCAATCACTTTGGATCTCCTCTATCACCCCTAAGTTCAGCATTTTCTGTACTTCCTCCCGTATTGCCTCCCGTCGGGCCTCTGGGATCCGATAGGGTTTTAACTTCACCCTTTCACCGGGCGGGGTAATAATATCATGCTCTACCCCAGATGTTTGTCCCGGCAGCTCAGAGAACACCTCCTTGTTGCGAAGCACAAACTCCTTAACCTCCTGTTGTTGGGGTTGTGACAAGGTGGCTGCTATTCCAACCTCCGGAATCACGCAACCAGTTTGAGCTGGTGACCAAGTTTCTGCGACTAGGGACTCTCTATCCCTCCAGGCTTTCAACAGATTAACGTGATATATCTGTTCGGGCTTTCGCCTTCCTGGTTGTCTGACCTTGTAATTCACTTCGCTCACTTTTTCCATTATCTCGTAGGGGCCTTGCCATTTGGCAAGGAATTTACTTTCAACCGTAGGGACAAGTACCAATATCCTATCCCCCGGGGAAAAGGTACGGGTCTTTGCTCCACGGTTGTACACTCTCTGCTGTGCCAACTGCGCTTGGGCCAAATGTTCCTTCACGATGGGCATTACCTGTGCAATTCGATCTTGCATCAGGGCGACATGCTCAATCACACTCCTGTGGGGAGAACTCTCACTTTCCCAAGTTTCCTTGGCAATATCCAACAGCCCTCTTGGGTGTCTCCCATACAGTAACTCAAAGGGGGAGAATCCCGTAGAGGATTGGGGCACCTCCCTAATAGCAAACATCAAATAAGGAAGTAGACAGTCCCAATCCTTTCCATCTCTATCCACCACTTTCTTCAACATTTGTTTTAGGGTTTTGTTGAATCTTTCAACCAGCCCATCGGTTTGGGGGTGATACACAGATGTACGCAATTGCGTCACTTTGAACAATTTACACAGCTCTTTCATAACCCGGGACATAAAGGGTGTACCTTGGTCCGTAAGCAGTTCTTTACAAATACCCACCCGGCTAAAAACAAGAGATAGCTCTTTGGCTATGGTTTTGGCCGAGGTATTTCTGAGAGGGATCGCTTCTGGATAACGGGTGGCATAGTCCATTATAACCAATATGTACTGGTGCCCCCTAGCGGACTTGATTATAGGACCTACCAAATCCATTGCGATTCTCTCAAACGGGACCTCAATGATGGGTAGAGGGACCAGCGGGCTACGGAAATGTGGCATCGGGGCCGACCTCTGACACACAGGGCAGGAGGAACAATAATTTTCTATGTCCTTCATCACCCCAGGCCAATAGAATCTCTGTAATACCCTCTCTCGGGTTTTCTCTGTCCCCAGATGACCTCCAAGAATGTGCCCATGGGCCAACTCCAACACCAACTTCCTGTAAGGTTTGGGCACCACCAGCTGCTCAACGGTTTCTTCTGCCCTTTTTGCCACCCGATACAGTAGGTCCTTCTCTACGCTGAAGTATGGGTAAGTGCAGGTATTATCTGGGTTCACTAACTCGCCATCTATTTCCACTACGTTTTCCCGTGCCTTTATTAGGGCGGGGTCTTTTAACTGTTCTGTGGCAAAATTTTCCCGGTGAACCTCCAGATCAGAAAACTCCACAGACGGTAGGTTTTCGTCTGAG
Source organism: Rana muscosa (assembly GCA_029206835.1). Classification (NCBI taxonomy): domain Eukaryota; kingdom Metazoa; phylum Chordata; class Amphibia; order Anura; family Ranidae; genus Rana; species Rana muscosa. Next base: position 474,618,797 of record CM055116.1, on the reverse strand, counting down.
GAGGTGGGCTCCTCTCCAGTTTCTTGAGTCTCCCCTGCCAATACTGACAAGGGAAATTCTGGAGAGTCCTCACCACTCTCAGAGGAGTTCTGGCTATCACATTCCTGGTACATAGGGGCACCAGTGGGGGGCTCAGGATCATCCCACAGTTCCCAGAACTTCGGAAAATCCCTTCCCACAATGGCGTCATGCGGTAACTGAGATACTAAGCCCACTGGATGAGAGAGGGTACCTTTGGGGGTCTCGAAACACACTGTAGTCACTGGATACTCTCGGGTGTCCCCATGCACACAAATAACAGCTACCTTGCTATTCCCAGAGACCTCTGTTTTAACTAACTCAGCCTTTATCAGGGTCACAAGGCTACCTGAATCCAACAATACCACAACATTTCTACCATTAACACACATTTTGCATAAATGTTTCTCAGTTCCTCGAATGGCAGTGCATGCGACTGTCGCACACAGCGACTGACGTCTGCCCGTCAGAAAGTCACACTGCATGGGTTCCTCCACAACCGGGCAATTGGCTGCAATATGTCCCGCTTGCCGGCAGCGGTAGCAAACGATCCTTCTTGCGGCCTCTTGAGCCGCTGATTTCCCAGGCTGTTCTCGCCAAACTTGGGGTAGAGCTCCCACCCTCTCACTCTCTCCACCCTCACCCCTTGGAATCCTCTTATCCGCCCCTGGGGATGGTCTGGTCTTAGGGTGGAAAGTCCGAGAGTCTCTGGAAGAGGCCGTCAGGTTCTCTGTAGCCAAGTATCTCTCTACACGATCCACAAGTTTACCGGCCGTTTCTGGGTCTCCGTGGCTTACCCACTTTTGAATGGCGGTAGGAAGAGCTCTCAAGAAACGATCCATCACAACACGTTCCACAATCTCCGGTGCGGACAAAGTCTCTGGCTGTAGCCACTTCCTGCTCAGGTGAATGAGATCATACATTTGAGACCTGGGGGGTTTTCCAAGCTGGAAAGTCCAGTTATGCACACGCTGAGCCCGGACAGCCAGGGTGACACCCAGCCTTGCCAATATTTCAGCTTTTAGCATCACATAGTCTTTTGCTTGGTCAGGCTCTAGGTCATAGTAAGCCTTCTGCGATTCACCAGTTAACAGAGGAGCCACCAGTCCAGCCCACTGCTCCTCAGGCCACTTTTCTCTTTCAGCAGTCCTTTCAAATGTGGTCAAAAATACCTCTGGATCATCCTCTCCAGTCATTTTTGTCAATAAACGACTCACCCCAAAGGACGCGGTATTAGTGGGACGGCTTTCCTCACTGGTCTGCGGACGTTGCTGCATTACTGCTTCCATTTGTTGTAGTCTCTGCTCTTGCTTCTGTAACAGGTCTATGAAGCGGGCCTCAGATTGCTGCTGGGCTTGTTGATGAGCTTGCTGCTGGGCTGCAAGGCTCCTTTGCAAACCTGCATTTGTCTGCTGTTGATTGGCATTTGCTAGAGCCAGCTGTTTCAGTATCTCCTCCATGCTGGCTTAAAAAAACTGCCACTGGTTCTCCACCAACTGTGAGGGGGTTAACTCGGTAGCGGGTGTGTGTGACCCCCTGGTTGGGCTCCCCACACAAAAACAGGGCCAGCAGACGGAGGTTGTGGTTTTCAAAATCAAAAGGTGCGGTTTATTTCTCTATGTACAGTGACAAAAACACAGCAAAGCCAAAAAAGAAACAAACAAAATAAATCCTGGTCAGTTTGACCTCTGACTAAACATGCAGGTTTCCTAAACTAACAACTGGGATCAGCCTAGTGCTGTCCTAGTCCCTAAGTCCCTGGTTTAGTAAAAGTCCAAACAAATAGCCACACAGGCTTTGCCTCACCGCACAGGGGTTCACTCTCCCTAGACAGTCCACACAGGTCTGGTTCCAGGCATGAGCTAACATCTAATGAAGCTGGGAGTTTCTTATAGAGGCCTAAATGAGCTGACAAGGTTCAGCTGGTCTCATCAACTCCCTGTCTGCACGACGCCCAGCCCTCTCCCTAGAGGTATGAGTCATCCATGAGCACACTAGCCTTATACAACTCTCCACCTAGTTGTACAAATCGGCGTAAAGCCTGAATCTGGGCGAAATATATCTACCCCCCTGGATGCAACCAGGTGACTTTACCTTCCTGCTGTCACAATATATATATATATATATATATATATATATATGGACTCTATTACACATTTAAAGCGTAGGTTATTTTTGATTTAAGAATCAAAATTTGCTGGAATACTGTTCCCCTCCTGACTATGACCCAATTCACAGGGTATAAAATACTCTGCTCTTTTGTGTCTTTCTATTTTTCTGATTTAAATCACCGTTGTATAGGATTTTGCAAGAACTCACTGAGATATGGAGCAGAATATTGTACCTTATAGAATGTGTTATGCTAGAGGGCATGATTTTGTAATGGAAACTTATCAGTGCTACAAAACTAGATGCTATTTTACAATTAAGCTTAGCCCCAGAGCCAGAATTATGGCTGTATTACATGGCTCATAGCCAATGCTTCACTAGAACAATAATCAGCGTCTTCTTACCAGGTTCAGAGAAGTGCTTTGTTGTAACCTACAGAAATAACTAGAGAAAGTATCACCAAATTAAAGTGTTACTAAACCCAGGACCCTGTATTCAGCATATCTGGTCTCTCACAGTACACAGAACATGGAAATGCAATTACCGGTATTTTAGTAAATATTAACTGCTAAATACCTTTTCTCATCATCAGTATATAGCAGTCTTGTGACTTCTATTGGTGCCTGGTTAAAGCTTGTAGGAGGAGTTTTTATACTGCACTGGCTGTCCTGTTAAGCTGTAAGACCCCTGACCATCTGTCTGGACAGTGCTGCGTGGCCCTTGCACTCTCCCAAGAAAAAAATAAACTCTCTAGCAATACACACCAAACTGAGTATGTGCAGCCTTACGCCACTAACTTTGTTTTATCCGGACCTGTTTTGGAGTCAGTGGAAGAGGAAGAGGATCTTTGCACAAAGGATCAAGCAGCTTTTTTACACAATACAGAGGATTAACCCCTTAGGGTCCACAGTGAGTATACCATGCACACTTTACTGCATACTGTTGTGGGTTTAGTAACACTTTAACAGTTTAATGTGTCATCATTCAAAATTAGAAAATGATGTTACTACTTACGTTTAAATATTTTGGTAAAAGATTTATCTAAAGAGCAAATGAGTGCCACCAAGGCTCCATTCACTCCTGGGCGTTCTTGAATCGCAGGCAGAATCGGGCAATTCTGCCCACGATTCCAGAGCTAAGGGAGGGAGCTAAGGTGAACTGTGGACAGGGGTGCAGAGTTGAGCTGTGGATAAGGCGCATAGGTGAGCTGTAGACAATGGTTGCAGAGGTGAGCTGTTGATGGAGCAAAGAGGTGTGCAGAGGTGAGCAATAGATGGTTACATTGGAGAGATATGCAAGTACTGTCCCTTGTGCTGATTTTTTTCTGTGTCCTGTCATGTGTGATACACACACTACAGTACTGCACCGTATGGACTCCTGAGCCCTGTGTATTATGTACTCCTGAGTGCAGTACTCTGTGCCTCCTGTGCCTTAAAGTGGTTGTAAAGCCTTAAAGTGTTTGTTAAGTCTAAAATATTATTCACTGCCAGCCCCTCTGTTAGAGGCTGGCATACCACACTATCCAAGTCCTTTGTAAAAATGAGCGCACTAAATACCTCTTTAGAGCTGTCTTCAGGCCAGTCACGTGACTCACGGCCGCTTTACAACTCCGAGACATTGCTTCTGCGGGAGGGGCTGTGATCTCCCTCTGACGTCAGCCAGGGAATCACGTGACCTCCTGCAGAAGTGATGTCTTGGAGCTGTAAAGCGGCCGTGAGTCACGTGACCGGCCTGAAGGCAGCTCTAAAGAAGTATTTAGAGCGCTCGTTTTTACAAAGGACTTGGATAGTGTGGTATGCCAGCCTCTTATTGGGGGGCTGGCAGTGACAATTTTAGAGTTTTTATTTTTAATAGTATCAGGGGGGGGGGGTGGAGACAGAGACAAAGACAAGACGCTGACATGCAGGAAAGAGGGGGTGGAACAGAGGAGAGCAGAGTGGACAGCTCCCTCTGACGGAGGGACGCACTTTGAGCCTGGTGATCAGGGCTGAGTAGCCCTGGTTATCATGGTCAATTTACAGAGGGCATACAGGAAGTGGCAGGTTCAAGGAGTTTTTTTTTTTACAGTTTAGAGGGGGGCAGATTAGACAGCACAAGCACTGTGCTGTGTAATCTGCTTTAAGGGACCAGAATCTGAAAAATAATTTTTTGGGGATTAACAAACACTTTAAGGTTTTTCTCCTAAGTGCATTCCCCCCCACCCAGACCCCCCCTCTTTTTCTTACCTGAGCCCGATCCGATCCAGCAATCTGCATGACCGCAGTGGCCACAGCTGCTGTCACTCACCTCATTGGACAGATTGATAGCAGCTGGAGCCATTGGCTCCCGCTGCTGTCAATCAAAAAGCTGTAACATGGGAGCGGGGGGGCAGGGCCAAGTCCCGCTGTCTATAGACGCAGCAGCGGGACTCAGGAGTGAACTCGCACTGGTGCCCCCAGAGAAAGCTGCTTTCCATGGGGGCACCCGATAAAGAAGAGGAGCCTGGAGCACCGGCGGAAGACCCCAGAAGAAGAGGATCGGGGGTGCTCTGTTCAAAACCATTGCACAGAGCAGGTAAGTATAACATGTTTGTTATTTTTATTTTTAAAAAGATTTGAAGGTTTACAATCACTTTAAGCAATGTGCAGATTATTTGGCGCCGCTTTACTTCTCTCCCTAAGCTCTGGTTCACACTGGTGTGATTTGACATGCGATTTGACATGTTAAATCAGCGATATTTGCCGCAAATTGCCAGCAATGGCACTGTGCTAATCGGTGCGACGCCGCATCTGCGGCGCTGCACCGATTTCAAAAAGTAGTTTCTGTACTACTTTTTGCGATTTCGGCCGCGATTTACATTGACATCTGTGTCAGATGTGTTTGTAATCGCGGCTGAAATTGGGACTGCCAGCGAGAGTGAAATCTCGCAGCCCAGTGTGAACCTGGGCCAAAGAAGGGTGAGGTTGGGGAAGGAAAGCTGGCTGGGGAAGGTGAGTTCCGGCACCTTTTCTCTGAGAAAAAAAATCCTGGTCAGAACCAAATGTGTTGCAGATGCTTTATGAATTTAGAGCAACACATTGGGGGTTATTTACGAAAGGCAAATCCACTTTGCACTACAAGTGCAAACTACAAGTGCAAAAGTGCACTTGAAAGTGCACTTGGAAGTGCAGTCGCTGTCGATCTGAGGGGGACATGCAAGGAAAATAAAAAACAGCATTTTAGCTTGCACAGGATTGGATGATAAAATCAACAGAACTTCCCCTCATTTCAGGTCTACCCCTCAGATTTACAGCGACTGCACTTCCAAGTGCACTTGTAGCGCAAAGTGGATTTGCCTTTCGTAAATAACCCCCATTAACAGGAGGGATTAACGCCAGAAAAGTGGCGAAGCAGCTTTATTGCATCCCCCTCTCTGTCTACCAAAAGAAAGTTGATCTTAATTAGCTCCACTTTCGTAAGATACAAACTGTCTGTAATATATTTTTAATTTGGCGCTACAATGTAGAAGTAGAGCCATTTAGAACAACCTGAATTTGATGCGCAAGTCGCTGTCAGAAGCAAAACTGTCGCAGATGTTTTTTCAATAAGGTGCAACATGTTAATGAGCAATTAGGCTGCATTCACACCTGAGCATTTCAAAGTTGCGCGATTTTACTGTGTTTTTACCACAATTTTGCAGCGTTTTTGCCACGATTTTGTTCGGGTCACCAATGTAAAAGGCAGAAAAAACGCATATAATCTGCCCAAAGAAGCTCATGTTCTTTTTTGAGCTCAGGGCGTTTTTCAGGCGTTTTGCTTCAGGTGACAAAACGCTCAGATGTGAACATGTGCCATTGAAATGAATGGGATTTTGCTTGTTGGGTGTTTTTCAGGCGTTCTTTCGGGCGTTTTACGAGCGTTTTATGAGCTGAAAACGCTCAGGTGTAAATGCAGCTTAGAAAGGTGGCGCAGCAACTTTATTGAATTTCCCCCCCCCTATGTATACCTTGCAAATAATCATGAATTCAGCCCCCCCATTATACATATGCACACAAAGTCCTGCAATAAATATACGTAAACATGCACATACAAGAAGACATACAATCCACAATTTACTCATAAACATAGTTGTAGGCCTGCACCATGCATTCTTATTAGATATCTTTCTAGCAGCCATATAGAAGGTACAGGGCTGTGTGCGTACTATGTGTTTCACAGAGAACCATCTCACGCACAGTTAATCGTACTGAAACAATTATTTTCCCACTTGGGCAGAAAAAGAAATTCTGTTAATGAGATCTGGCTGTTCTCACGTCACTAGCAAGCCGACAGGGAAGGACTGAAGGCGTGTGAGTAGGTAGGACAGCATCAGCAGTGAATGACGTCACTCAGCCCCCACACACACACACACACACACACACCAAGGACTGTGGAAAGTGAGGCAGTGCACATGCTCCCCCTTGGAGAGAAGAAATAGAAAGTGTAACTGCTTCACTGCCAGAAAAACACAGCAACTACGACACACGGCAACTATGGCAGCTGGCGACACATTCAAAAGGGAGAAGTTAGGGTGGAAATGTGTGTGGGGAAATGAAATGTTAAATCCTATTAAAAATAAAATGTTTGTAAATACAATGAGGGGAATTTACTAAGACTGGAGCAGACAGAAACAGGAGCAGCTGTGCATGGCAACCAATTAGCCGCTATCTTTCATTTTCAAAGCTGCAGGCTACATTCACACGTCTGCATAGAGGAGGGGTCTCAAACCTGCGGCCCTCCAGCTGTTTCGGAACTACAAGTCCCATCATGCCTCTGCCTATGGGAGTCATGCTTGTAACTGTTTATCCTTGCAATGCCTCATGGGAATTGTAGTTCTGCAACAGCTCAGGGCCACCAGTTTGAGACCCCTGGTAGAGGCAGCCGTAGGGTTGCCACCTTTTCTTCAGGACAAACCCCGAACACTTTAGCGGCACAGTGCACATTTTTTTCGTAATATACACTATAGGTTTATAAAAGACCTGAGACACTTTTGGGTGCCCCAAGGATAGTGGTAATGCAGCACGCTGTGGCATTTGATGCCAAACCTGCCCCCAGACAGCAGACCGCAGTTCCCGGATGGCAACAGATTTTTGTGCGACTATCTCAGTTACTTGGGGAGCCACAGCTCAGTCTGAATAATGTGTCTGGGTTTCAGAGAGACTGAAACCTGGACACATTATTCCAAACCTGGACTGTCCAGGTGAATCCCGGACAGGTGGCAACCCTAGGCAGCCGCCAGTGAGAATAGTGTTAGTTTTCATTGCTGTTCACTCGGTACAAAGCAATGGCCTGCACCACCATTGTTCACTTGTACCCACACATCTGAGCAGTTACATGTGAATAGAGCCTCCAAACCCTGGATGCAGCCAGGAGTTTTGGCACAGATGCAGCTAATCGGCCTGGATGCGGATATACTGGCAGTTTGTATGCAGCCATATCACAGATTGTTGCTGTGTCCAGAAGCTGCATTTAGCTGCCTCTGAACGCAGTAAACTATCCAAACCTGACCACTCGTGTGAATGTAGCTCAAAGCAGAACTAAACCCCATTGCTTTAAAGCAGAACTCAACCACTCAACTTAAAGTGGTTGTAGTCCTCTAACATGAAAAATGAACAAAGGATATCCTTTTATAGTGTGTATTAGCCTCAATCCAAAGCACTGAGTGTCATTCCTCTCTGATCTCTTTTAACTCTGCTATCTGCATGAGCCACTGATAACACTCTATGATGACTCCATCCACAGCCTCCAGGGCCGTTGATAGGGGGGGACCACCGGTCCTCTTGTAGGGGGCCTGAGCACACAGGGGGCCCACACAAAGAGGGGGATTAGTGATGGATGAAAATTGCAGAACTCTTCCTCCAGCAGCTGAAAGCTGGTCTCTCCCCCTCTCCCTGCTGCCAGCTTTTATCTGCTGAGAAAGAGGCAGTCGTCCCTCACTAATTTCCCTCCCTGTAAGGGCCCCCCCCCCAGCACTGGCTCTAATGTTAGCACTGCTAGGTGAGTTTGTTACCTCTGTAACTTTGTTTCTCTCTCTGCAGTTCCTCCCATCTCATCTTGCCTGTCTGTCTGAACCCGGAGCTCCAACTGCCCAGCCTGTATATTTTTTTCATCTCATCTTCATTTTTATTTTTATCTTTTAGATTTAGCAGGAATTCTGTGAGTTATGTTGTATTTGTGTCAGCAAATAATGATTTTATTGTATTTTTAGCAAAAAAATATAGCTTTAATATTTTTTGGGGGGAGGGGGGGCTGTCAGGTAGTCTGTAGGGGGCCCCCAATTTCTATCAGCAGCCCTGCTCCAGGGATATGACTTTCCCTGCCCCCCCCAAAATACAACAGGTGAATGACAGCCTCAATTGTGTATGTTTCCATATCACAGTGTGTAGAGGGGGATGTGTACATACCTTCACTCAGGTTTCACTAAACTCTCTGCTCTAGCTGTGCTGAATGTGTGATGTCAGTTCCCAACCTCCTGCCTACACTGCTGAGAAAAACCTTTTGATCTTTGTAGTTTGAACTGATGTAGAGTACTGCAGATAAACAGATACAACGTATATAGGGGGATTTGATTGATCTATGTGTATCACATAAGGGTAGTCACTTCACTGGGTATATGTAAGGGATTACAACCACTTTAACTGTTTCCCAAAACAGTTACATTCAAGGCATGCCATGAATCACTGGCACAGTTGCTTGTGCTCTTAACTAAACTGTCAAGCCATCAAATGGTTGGTGTCATAACTAATCACATATGCAGCACCACGCCAACTGCAGATCAAACAAAGGCTAAGATGGCAGCTTCCTTGGCTGTAAAGGGTAGGAAGGTTTAGTTTAATAAATAGGTCCACCTACCAATATACTAGAAGGTGACCACTACACATACAGTAGCACAGATCTAGCTATCTGGCATTTTAGATATATACTCAGAAGCTGAAGTTAAATTATTAGATCATAGGAATACTTGCATAATGGTATATTCTGGTCCAGGATTTAGCAGCATGGACAGGACATGTGGCTGAGACTTTCTCTCTCTCCACATCCTCCTTCTGGGGTCTCAAAGCCAACAACCCAGGGACAGGAGTTGAATACATCATATATTTACAAGTTCGGACAGGGGAGGGCAGCACGCTACTACAAAAGCATACTAGTCCAAGATAAAGCAAGAGCTGGAGGCACTGCATATGATGATTGAATGGCATTCTTCTGTAGCACACAGATCCCTGGCCTTACCTCCTCAAGGCGGGACACACCGTACCACAATGCCCAGGTTCCTTCTTGAATAAGAGGGTGAGCAGTGTTCAGAAATTGTTGGGTCCTGCAGCGAGTTACCTTCCCTTTGGCTGGTTCTCACCCTCACTCTCAGGCCAAAGTCCAGACAAGGTTAAATCTTAATGAAGGAAGGTTTATTTTCTTTATGCTGACAACTGGATAGGAAAGTTGGAGTTGAAGAATAAAAGAAACAGGGAGGCAGGTTCAGGTACTTGGTATCACCACTCAATCCCGAGGGGGCTCTGCTCACCCGGATAGTCCCCTCTCACGGTCCTAGCAGCCGGAGTGATGCACAAACTTTACTTCACTTAAGTTTTCCTTGGAGATACGATCGGGAGATCCTCTGCCACAGAATCTCTGAACCCCGAACCTCTCAGCGCTTGTAATTGAAGAACAGGTGCAAGTTGCTGCACATTACAAGGCCTCAGATGAATAGTGGAATCCCTACAGAAGTTTACCGGGCCTCTCTTTCACCGTGAAACTCTCACCGGTCCCTCAGAAAGGTCCTCCCTTGGTCTCTTCTTCTTAGAGTGGGTCCCCTCTCAGGGGCACCCTGGGATTCCTCCTCTTAGAGCTGAGCCCCAGCTAAAGGTGCTGGGCCCAATGGCGAAGTTGCAGCCCCAGGCTAAAGGTGCCTGGGACCGAGGCATATGCGCACCCCTGGCCTGGAGGGCCAGGTCACGTGACCCGAACTCCGGAACTCTCGGACTTCTCTCTCCTGGCGGCGTCTGCCCCTTATGTATCCTCTCCCGGCATGCTCAGCAGGTTGACCACGCCCACTGTACTACTGCCGAGAGAGGACACCCTAAGGCACAGCACTGTCACCAGTGGTTCAACCCTGACCCGTTATGGCAGTGTAGTCGTAATTTCCGACAACAAAAATTTGAGAGCTGGTTCTCAAATTTTCCGACAAGAAGAGTTCTTGTTGGAAATTCCGATCGTCTGTATGCAATTCTGACACGCAAAAAAACACGCATGCTCAGAATCAAGCAGAAGAGCCGAACTGCCAATTGGACTTCATTGATCTCGGCTCATTGTAGGTCTTGGATGTCACCGCGTTCTTGGCGGTCGGAATTTTGTGTGACCGTGTGTATGCAACACAAGTTTGAGCCAACATTCCATCGGAAAAAAATCCACGTTTTTCTTGTCGTATTTTCCGATCGTGTGTACGCCGCATTAAGCACAAAATGTTTTATTGTGACACAAAATTAATAAAACAAAAAGTAAACAGATCTATCAAATATTTGGTAGAACAATCTTTGTTCCAATTTTAGCCTCTACATCTACATTTTTTGCATCGCTGGATTTGAATTTTAGCTCTTCCTACTTCACAAACTTGCTTTAGTCCTGTCAAGTTGGAAAGGATGGATAGCAGTTTTGAGATCTTGTTACAGACTCAATTGAATTGACATCTGGGTTTTTGCCTGGGGCATTCCAAGACCTTTAAGTTTTGTGGAATAAAAAAACGATGGTGTAGCTTTAGCTTTGTATTTAGGGTCATGGTCCTATGAGAAGGGGAACTTGCTGTGCCCCAATTTCAGGTCTCTTGCAGACCAAAACAGGTTTTCATGAAGAGTTGCCCTGTATTTGGCTCCATATTGCCCTCAGTCCTGATCAGTTTCTCAATATCTGCTGGTGAAAATGCATCCGTACAACATAAGACTTCAACCACAACTTTTCACTGGGGGATGATTCTCAGTGTTGGCTTTCTGCCACACAAAGCATTTTATGCTAAAGTCAAAATGTTCATGTTCTCGTCTGAAATATTAAACCCTTTTCCACATGTTTGCGATGTCCCCACATGACTTTCATCAGTTTTCAAATGGGATTTAAAATGTGTTTTTACCCAGAAATTACTTTTTCACACTATAAAGCCCTGCTTTGTGAATTGTCCAGGTTATAGTTGTCAAATGGACGGTTACTCCCCTCCCAGCTGAATCATTGGTTGCTTCCCTGACTAATACTCTCCACTCTCCTGTTCAGGGTGGTTTGGGTATGTAGCGCCCCCCCCCCAATATTTGGGGGCGCTATGTGGAAATTTAAGGGCTCAGCTCAATTTAAGGCTCAGATCAATTATGTTTCAATTGTTGTTCTGCTCTGGGTGTGATACTGCCCGGCAGTTTTGTTCTCCTTTGCCTGCAGGTGGCACTGTCACCACTGGCACGGGCTGGACTACGGGGGTATCACAGCACCTTGGGTGTCCTCTCTCGGCAGCCGTGCAGTGGGCGTGGTCTACCCGCTGTGCATGCTGGGAGAGGGTACAAAAGGGGCAGACGCCATTTGGCGTGAGGCGATTCCAGGGGGACCCCAAGGCGTTCAGGGGGACCTCTGGTCCAGTGAGTGTGCCTCGTGGCCTGCATGGCCAACTTTTCTGCTCTTGCTTTCTTCAAGTTAACTCAAAGTGGAAAAAGAATAAAGCCTTGCTGATTAGGTTTTATTCATGTGTGGACATTGGCCTTATTCCTGGACGATATTGGTGTACCTAGACAACGGAGCTGAAGGATCCACTCGTGGGAGGTAATTGCTGCAGACCCAAAGTAACAAAATCAGTGGATTCCCATTTTAATAACAAAATGTGAATCCGGAGTAGCTAGCGGGGGTGAGGTAGCTACAGGTAGATGGTCTTTACTACCCAGATTTGCACATGTGCCACATTTATTATGTTATATAACAGATTCATGCTCCAGGAGATGTTCAACATTTTGCATATTTATTGAAGCTATAACCCTTCCTTTATTCGTGTTTCCTTAGAACTTTATATTAGTCTTTTATTGATAACTTGATCTTCAGAATATTATAAAACATTCTTTGGACGGATGTCACAAGCATCCGTCCAGGCTGCACATATTTTCCCTGTACAGTAAAACCTTGGATTGCGAGCATAATTAGTTCCAGAAACATGCTTTTAATCCAAAGCACTTGTATATGATACAGATATCATATCTGTAGTGTTTACTCATCTCTCTCCAAAGCTCTAAGTGCCAACTCTCTCGGGTGCTCCGTTTCTCTGTTATCAGCAGAGTCACTTCTGACAAGTTCTCCCAACACATGAGATTATAGCAGCTGAAAATTTGTGTTGGGGAGGGAGCTTAGAGGGATATTGGTAGGGAGCTTGTCTATTCATAATACAGCTCTGCATGTTCCTTCGTTCCTCTGCCTTTGTGGAGGGGGGGGGGGGTGTCCCTTTCCTCCAATCAGCTGTCACACAGTGTAAGTGCAGACTCCCCACAAACTGCTGAAAGAGGAAGAAAGATTTCTAACATAATCTACACTTTTCAAAGAGTGTAGAAAGTTGAAGACAGCAGATATGCATGTAAAACTTATGTAGGGATATTTGTTTCATCTCTGTGTATCATCTGAGACTATTCACTTCACTGGATATATGTGAGGGTTTACAACCACTTTAAAGCCTATGTGGAGTAAGAATGTGCATCACAGGGCTTGGGCTAAGGGAGACAGGAAGGGCAGCTGTACTGGGCACAGTGTCTTTATGTGTTGGGGTGACCCAAGGCAGCAGCCCATAAAGTACATTCAGCCAAGCTGAAAGCCCACCCTCACCCCTTACATCCTATACTGACTCAACCTGCTACCTGGAGGCTGCTCTAACAGGAGGAGCCCAAGCAGAGGAGCAGTGGTGTCTCCAAGAGTGAAGTCTATTGTCTGCACTAGTGGCATACTTGGGGGGGTGCAGTCTGCACCTGATACTGGCTGTCTGGGGGTGCCAGCCACCCGCCTGACATTTTTTTGTCAAACTGGCAGAAGAGGAGATGTAGTGCTAGTATCATAGATCTCAGCTGTAGAAGAAGACCGGGGGTGCCCTTATCAGGGGGAGGAGGGGTGCAGTTTGGCATCTTTGCCCTGGACTTTGGATGACCTTGCCACTGTCATCACAGACCAGATGTGGTAATGTTTTCTTACTGTAGCGGCCTCCTCACTCCCCTCTCTTTCTTCAGCTCGTCTGTCTCTTGTCTAGGGGTATCTTTTAGAGGGGAAGGGAGCGGGGACACTACGCCAGGCCTTTATCACAGGTGTCAGTGTGATACAAGCAAAGTTATTTTACCTTCGGGTCAGTGCTGTGCACCTGGAGCCTCCACCGAGAGTTACCTTGAACAATGTCTGTCAGGAAATGAGGCCCACACCATTAAAGTTCAACACTCCTTTATTCTTCTCGAATGAACACAATCAGTTGAACTCGCTTGATAGAAACAGAACAGAAAAGGAGGTGTGGATGCGAGTAGGCCCAGACACAATGTGTTCTCCACTTTCTTTCCTGAAAGTGGGTTGCAGTCTCCAAATGAGGGGGGATTTCCTTCCAGGCCGTCTCCGATGAGAGACTCACCCGTCACTGGCAATCTGCTGCACCAGGTCTTCGAGTGAGGAGCTCCCCCCGGTCCATTACGCCTTCCGGATTCAGGTGCCACTCCCGGGGTTCCCTAGGATCTCTTTCCCTCGCGGAACTCAGTGTTGGGCACTGAACTCCGGACCTCCATCTGAGTACCTCACCCCAGGCTAAAGGTGCCTGGAATGGAACACGAACTCCGGCTGTCCTCTAGGCCTAGGCCCGCCTAAAGGACCAACACGAACCACCGTCCACAGGCTGAAGGTGCCCTGGACTCCCACCCCGTGACCAAGATGGCCGCCTGGCCGGCCCCTTTATACCCTCTCCCAGCAAGCATGGCGGGTTCCCCGCCCCACCATACCGCTGCCGAGGGAGGACAAAAAGGAGGCACGACACACAGCAATGATTCAACCCCAGCCCAGGGCGACAGCGCCACCTGCTGGGCTGCAGGGAATTACACATCACCAATGTCTCTGTCAAGTTCAAATTTACACCCGGGAAAGTACATACCCGCTACATTACTTTTTAGGCAACCACATTAAAACCTGGCTCAGAAATATAAATGTGATTGGTGGCTGTGGTGAATTAAAACACCAGATCTTAATAAGAACATGCTAATAAATAAGGCATGTGATCAAAATTTTCCTCACCTCTGCGTACAGAATACTAATTTATATTGTCTTCCTTTCGAAAACAATAAAGAAAGGGATGTCAAATTATACAGTGAAATGTCTGCTATATAAAAGGCTATTTAAATAGTGAAGGTTATCTTGGAAAATCGCGGTGTTCAAAATGTATTACTGAATTGCGCATCAGTGTAGTCAAATTAGAGATAATATATCTGGCTTAGAAATGACAGCCTTTATTTCAGCATAACAGTGGGTTATACGTCAACCGGATTCTCTCTTAGTTGCTATGGGAAGAGCATGCAATTCACTCTACATATACCCAGTGCTTTATATCAACTGGTATTCCAAGCAGACTTGAAAAGCAGCACAAATCATATAAAAACTAGTATGCCAAACTTTTATTCTTCAAAACAAGAAAAGGCAATCAGTTTTAGTAATGTGTTATGAGTGCTAGTAATATAAAGTGGGGCTATATGACTGCATCTTCACTACTTTTTGTAAACATAAAAACTCATAGCTATTATTGATAATAACAATATTCTCCCCATATCTGCCTAAAGTATAAAGTTCTTACCAGAATGCTTCAATTTCCAAGGACCAATTGTTAAGTGTTACTTCACCCAAAAGGAGAAGTTCTGCTCTTCCTCCTCCTCTCTTACATTTGGCACGTTTTTTTTTTACCTGATTTTGACAGGTACGCAATCTCCACTTCCAGTCACATGGTAGTGGAAGTTCGGCCCCCTCCTCCTCTTCCAGCAGCCTTCTGGGACGCATCACAGGTCCCAGAAGACTGAGGGGACAATAGAATGCACACTTTGTCGAAAGGGGAGATGTGTGACAGGAGTGACTTGGGGTCAGGAGTTTGTGGGACTAATGTGTGCTGTGCCATGCTGTTGGACTATTTGCTGTGATGGTTTGGGGTGGGACTGTATTCTATTGTCTATTGTGTCTGATGCCAACTATTATGGGATGTGCGCATGTGTAGCAACCCCCTCAACCCGTCCTCTTTCTGCTAGGGGTATGTCACGCGACAGAGTGAGGTGCGCTACGGCCCATGTCCTCCCCACGGCTGTGGGTGAGGTGAAGGCCAGTACCTATCTTTTCCTCGGGCCAAATGTGTGCCGGTTATGAGGGTCAGTCCTTCCGTGCCAGAATCTCCCTTTGCTCCCATTAACAGAGTCCATACACCCATCGAAGTCCAAACTCAGGTTTATTGGGCATCTCCACATACAGTCAAATGCAACGGCATGATACGATGGGGAAGCAGGTCGAGGCACTGTACAGGTTCCTAGTCCCTACACTCCCTGTGCTATGACCAGGGGTTGCAGGAGTCTTGATTAGAGCTCCTCCGCTGCGCTGTAGCCCCTATCAGGGGAAGATGTCCTCCAAGGGAGTTACCGAAGGCCCATCCGTCACCGGGTTGACACTGCACCGGGTCTTCGGACGGGTGACCTCCCCAGCCTCCTCACCTCAGATGCGGGTCCCCTCGCAAGGGGCGCCCTGGAGCAACTTCACCCTCGCGGGACCCAGTCGGAGTCACCGGGTCCCAGGCCTCCTCAATAGTACCTCACCCAAGGCTGAAGGTGCCTGGGATGGACTCCATCTTCATTCCGGCCAGGCCTAGGGCGCCTAGGCCGGAACCTTGAACCGCCCGCACCCAGGCCTAAGGTGCCTGGGTGCGTGAAGGGATCATCCCCGAAGAAAAAGAACCTCGTGGCGAGGGCGTCTCCCCCTTTTATCTCCTCACATCGACACCACGGCGGGTTCCCCGCCCCAGCCGTACCATCTCCGCAAAGGGACAAAAAGGGTAGTACTGTGGTAGTGATTCTACCCTGAGCCAGCAGGTACACTGACACCCACTGGCCAAGGAGGATATCGCACCACCCAATCCTCCACGAATAACAAAAAGGGGTCTGAACCCTAACATAATCACACACTTGGGTCACACTACCCCCAGGTGTATCCCACTAAATTGAGGACCCCGCTACACACTCCCCCCTGTGATTTGACGCTGGTCCCCAGCGTCAGGTGCACACCCATGTCTCCCAAGGAGTGGTGACATGAAGTGGACCCCAGAGGCTGTCCCCAAACTTTGAATACTGTACATGCCAAGACCTGTTCAACGGAAAAAGGGAAATATAAAACGATAAACTCTCATATAAAACTTCTGATCTGTACACATTTACAATCCCTCCCATTCCTAATCAAAAACCACCCCACTCTCAGCAGTCTTGATCGATGAATCTCCTGCAGAAAGGAAACAAAAGAAACAACATCCTAACAATCTGTGTCATTTGGCATGAATGGGTCTGTCAGCCGAGAAACCCATTCACTCCAATAAGTAAAGTGATGTATGTGTAATATTTTCAACAATCGTTGCACAACACCGCCACCTGGTGACAGCGCCGCGGTCACAACACTTGCCGAAGTCTTTATTCTTCCTGTTTTCCTACTCTAACTCTATTGCCAAATGTCTCTGCCTTTTGGCACATGAAGAAAAGGGAGAACAAAAAAAAACAACAGCTCCAAAGTCTCCAGTGAGTGAAAGAAAAGCCCAAATCAAAACAAAAGTAGGGCACAGTTCTAGGCGTCTGGGAATGTCTCTTCCAGAAAGTTTCAACAGCAACAAAATAGGAGTTCACTTCTCCTACAAGTAAAATCTTGGATCCGGCAAAAACAAGGGCTTCAGGTGTTTGTCAAATACTTCCACCGAATATTCGACGTCTTCTCCTTCTTTCCTGCAGATGAGCACCTTATCAGCATGGATATGGCGTCCCAGTCTCCAATCAGCTTTACAGTCTTTAAACTTTTTAGACACCGGCGGCGAACATGACAGGTATTGCCGGGCATGGGGCACTTTGAGTTTTTCCCACACAAACTCGTCATACCACCGTGGTCGCAAGACCTCGACTTCATACAATAAGTCCCGAGGCAAGTAGGGGTACTCCCATCCATATTCACGGGCGACTCTCTGGGAGAAAAGTCTCTGCAATCGAGCTAGAGGCGGCATCACATCTCGCTCACCTTCTCCTGGCTGTACGATGGCCTCCGGGTGCCGAGGTACCTTCACCATCTCAGGCGGCTTTGCTCTTGGTGCCCGCAATGAAGCACGCTGCATCCCCACTATCAGAGCGGGTGATGTGGTTGAATGTGGAAGGCTATTTGGAGGACTAGGCTTCCTCAATAACTCCGGGGCTTGCACCCGAAGCGTACTGTCATCTATGGACATGGGGGAGTCCTGTGGCTTACTCTGCACGGGTAGCGGGTGTCTGTCCCAACCCTTCCGGTGAAACAGCTCGTCTATTTCTCCGTCATCCCCACAGTCCGACAGCGACTCTAGATCGGAGGTGTCATACATCTCGGTGGGAAGGTAGTCTCTAGTAGACGGAAGGCTACCCTCCCTTGTGAGCTCCACCGGCTGTGGACTCCCGACACCTCCAACCACACACACAGTCCCAGCCCCTGGCTCACCTGGACCTTTTTCAGCACTGGGATGTCCAGGATTCTTCTGACCGGATCCATCCAGGTCCGGCAAGCAGCGGGGCGAAGCTCGACCACGACCACAGGAGGCCTGCACCAGGCCTACCTTCCTCTTCGGGGGTGGCAGCAGGGAGTCTGTGGTGACCGAAGCAGTGTCCTCTGATTTTTCTCTCTCAGTCTCTGGTGGGGCAGTCACTTCGCCCTGGTCAGCACGTACAGGAACCTCCGCAGAGGCCTGGATCCCTCCCTCCGGAGTGGCGGTTCCTGTGATGCAGTTGAGGCGAAGGGCCCGGGGCCTTACTGTGGATGATTCAACCTCAAAAAGAAACTCCTTGCATGCTTCGCATCGCCCGAATGGCTTTAGTTGGACCACCAGTCCCGAGCATCCGGGACAGATCACACCGAGGGCCTCCGTGTCTCTGCATGAATACAGAGTCAACTGTCCTCGGGGCCTAAGTCTTATTCCCGTGTCTGTCAGGGGAGCAGCAAATGCAGTCATCTTGAAAGGATAAGGTACCGACATCCACTGAGAGCCTGAGTTCACTCCGACCACTTGCTGCTCCATCACGCGCTGACCACGCGCCGGAGTCTCCACATGTATCTCCACACGTGGCAAGACTCCGCCCACGAATTGTACAGTCACGGGGTGCCTCGTGGCGCAGTGCAGCAAAAGTCCCCACATGTAGTTCGTCACACGGCTGGACTCCTCCCTTTTCCCGCTCTTTCTGCATGGGCCTCTCCCGTTTTTTTTTTTCAGAGAAATTTCCATGACTTCGAGCACAGGGACGCACTTTGGCCAATCACATGGCCGACCTGCTCGGACCTCCTCCGGGCAGCAAAGTTCAAACACAGCCGTTCCAAACCTCAGGGTCAACACACATTTCATCCCGGACGAGCCCCCACGTGTAGCATCCCCCTCACCCCGTCCTCTTTCTGCTAGGGGTATGTCACGCGACAGAGTGAGGTGCGCTACGGCCCATGTCCTCCCCACGGCTGTGGGTGAGGTGAAGGCCAGTACCTATCTTTTCCTCGGGCCAAATGTGTGCCGGTTATGAGGGTCAGTCCTTCCGTGCCAGAATCCCCCTTTGCTCCCATTAACAGAGTCCATACACCCATCGAAGTCCAAACTCAGGTTTATTGGGCATCTCCACATACAGTCAAATGCAACGGCATGATACGATGGGGAAGCAGGTCGAGGCACTGTACAGGTTCCTAGTCCCTACACTCCCTGTGCTATGACCAGGGGTTGCAGGAGTCTTGATTAGAGCTCCTCCGCTGCGCTGTAGCCCCTATCAGGGGAAGATGTCCTCCAAGGGAGTTACCGAAGGCCCATCCGTCACCGGGTTGACACTGCACCGGGTCTTCGGACGGGTGACCTCCCCAGCCTCCTCACCTCAGATGCGGGTCCCCTCGCAAGGGGCGCCCTGGAGCAACTTCACCCTCGCGGGACCCAGTCGGAGTCACCGGGTCCCAGGCCTCCTCAATAGTACCTCACCCCAGGCTGAAGGTGCCTGGGATGGACTCCATCTTCATTCCGGCCAGGCCTAGGGCGCCTAGGCCAGAACCTTGAACCGCCCGCACCCAGGCCTAAGGTGCCTGGGTGCGTGAAGGGATCATCCCCGAAGAAAAAGAACCTCGTGGCGAGGGCGTCTCCCCCTTTTATCTCCTCACATCGACACCACGGCGGGTTCCCCGCCCCAGCCGTACCATCTCCGCAAAGGGACAAAAAGGGTGGTACTGTGGTAGTGATTCTACCCTGAGCCAGCAGGTACACTGACACCCACTGGCCAAGGAGAATATTGCACCACCCAATCCTCCACGAATAACAAAAAGGGGTCTGAACCCTAACATAATCACACACTTGGGTCACACTACCTCCAGGTGTATCCCACTAAATTGAGGACCCCGCTACACATGCATTTAACTCATGCATGCGCAGTTAAAAGCCGGCTGTCAAGCCGCAAGGCTTCGATGCTGGTTTCCCTTAGTGAAGATGCTGGCCTCTGCACCCAAAGCCGATTGAAGAATCGGCTCGGGTGAGGACATCGCTGGATCCAGGGGCAGGTAGGTGTCCCTCTATTAAAAGTCAGCAAGTACAGTATTTTTTAGCTGCTGGCTTGAATTTTTTTGGGGGGGAGACTGGAGCTTCTGTTTAAAAATTACCTTTCATTTTTTTACAGCATTCATAACAATAAATGATGATGGCTGACAGCACTAATTCTAGTGAGGAGAGAGTAGAGCTAAACAACAGCACACATATCAATACCTAAGAGATAAGGCCGCACTATAAGGGGAGATTCAGATCCTTCAGAAATTCCTATTCCCGACTATCTAATTTTAACCGCTTGAGGACCGCCACACGCCGATGTACGTCGGCAAAATGGCACAGCTGGGCACATGGGTGTACAGGTATGTCCCCTTTAAGAGCCCAGCCGTGGGTCGCGAGCGTGTCGCCAGCGGCACGCTCGCGACCCGGTCCTCTTCTCCGTGACCGTCCCAGAGGGAACAGCGGACCCGATCGCCGCTGATGTCCCGTGATCGGGTCACAGAGAGGAAGAACGGGGAGAGGTAAGTGTAAACAAACCTCTCCCCGTGCTTCCTAGTGTGCCTGTCACTGATCGTCTGTTCCCTGTAATAGGGAACGACGATCAGTGACGTCACACGCTAAGCCACGCCCACCCACAGTAAGAAACACAAATCAGGGCACACTTAACCCCTACAGCGCCCCTCCTGGTTAACCCCTTCACTGCCAGTGTCATTTTTACAGTAACCAGTGCATTTTTATAGCACTGGTCCCTGTAAAAATGACAATGGTCCCAAAATAGTGTCAAAAGTGTCCGATGTGTCCGCCATAATGTCGCAGTCATGAAAAAAACCGCTGATCGCCGCCATTACTAGTAAAAAAAAAAATGAATAAAATGCCATAAAACTACCCCCTATTTTGTAAACACTATAACTTTTGCGCAAACCAATCAATAAACGCTGATTGCGATTTTTTTTACCAAAAATATGTAGAAGAATACGTATTGGCCTAAACTGAGGGAAAAAAAAATTATATCTTTTTTGGGGATATTTATTATAGCAAAAAGTAAAAAATATTGCATTTTTTTCAAAATCGTCACTCTATTTTTGTTTATAGCGCAAAAAAAAACAAAAACGCAGAGGTGATCAAATACCACCAAAAGAAATCTCTATTTATGGAAAAAAAAGGGACGCCAATTTTGTTTGGGAGCCACGTCGAGCGACCGCGCAATTGTCAGTTAAAGCGACGCAGTGCCGAATCGCAAAAAGGGGCCTGGTCCTTATGCTGCGTATTGGCCCGGGTCTTAAGTGGTTAAATAACAACAAACAAGACTGACAAAGTGTACAGGTTTATCTACAGTGATACTGTCATATTTCAATCTTGGTCATTACATTTTCTTTTGTCTGAAGAGGATTTTATCTACATATTAGTTCAGAGCGTTATTGGGAGGCATTCCGAAGACACTATAGATTGTCTGGCAACCCCCCATCCTCTACATATCCTACTAATAGTATATCCTATTATTTCCTTCATTGTAAGGGTAAATAGTTACCTCAGGCATGGTAACCATTTAAAATGATAAAGTCCCATTTGGTCATTGTCTTTGTGCCTCCTTCCATATTAGCTTAGTCATTCAGTGACAGTTTAATTATTAATTGCTGTAAAAAATGCAGAATGGTTTGTTCCAATATGAAACTGACCTTGTTATTCTGTATGTAAATATACTTAAGTATATGCTTATATATATATATATATATATATATATATATATTTATATATATATCTATATATATATAGATATATATATTTATATATAGATATATATATAAATATATATATATATGTATATAAATATATATATTTATAAATATATATCTATATATATATATAGATTGTGAGGGGGTTAGCTCGGCAGCGGGTGTGTGTGACCCCCGGGATGGGCTCCCCACACAAAAACAGGCCCAGCAGACGGAGGTTGTGGTTTTCAAAATCAAAAAGGTGCCGTTTATTTTCTATTTACAGTGACAAAAACACAGCAAAGCAAAAGAAACAAACAAAATAAATCCTGGTCAACTTGACCTCTGACTAAACATACAGGTTTCCTAACTAACAACTGGGATCAGCCTAGTGCTGTCCTAGTCCCTGGTTTTAAATGTCCAAGCAAAATATAGCCACACAGGCTTTCTCTCACCGCACAGGGGTTCACTCTCCCTAGACAGTCCACACAGGTCTGCTTCCAGGCATGAGCTAACACCTAATGAATCTGGGAGTTTTTTTTATAGAGGCCTAAATGAGCTGACAAGCTTCAGCTGGCCTCATCAACTCCCTGTCTGCACGACGCCCAGCCCTCTCCCTAGAGGTATGAGTCATCAATGAGCCCACTAGTCTCAGCTGGGCTTATACAACTCTCCACCTAGCTGTATAAGTCGGCGTAAAGCCTGAATCTGGGCGAAATATATCTACCCCCCTGGATGCAACCAGGTGACTTTACCTTCCTGCTGTCACATACCCCCCCCTCTTGTTTTAACCTTGGGGTTGGAACATCAGCAATCAGGCATTCATGTACTCGAGACAAAGCATCCACATTCCCCATTTGAACGCCAGGGCGATGCTTTACTGTGAAGTTGAATTCCTGGAGGGCCAGGAACCACCTATTCACTCTTCTATTTGTTTCCTTGTTTTGAGCCATCCACTTTAACGGAGCGTGATCCGTAACCAAGTCAAAGTGCCTACCTAGCAGGTAGTACCGAAGGGAATCTAGAGCCCACTTCACCGCTAAACACTCCTTTTCAACGGTGGCGTAATTTACCTCATGGGACTTCAACTTCCTGCTGAGGTAAATGACTGGGTGCTCTTCCCCGTTCCAGACCTGGGACAATACTGCTCCTAACCCCACATCTGACGCATCACTTTGTACGACAAAGTCTTTAGAGAAGTCGGGTGAGTACAACACTGGCTGGCTACATAAGGCTTGTTTCAAGAATTGGAATGCTGCCTCAGCCTCGGGGGTCCATTTAATCATGACCGACCCTTTCCCCTTCGTCAGGTTGGTTAGGGGCACAGCCTTAGAAGCAAAGTGGGGAATGAATCGCCGATAATACCCAGCGATTCCCAGAAAGGCTCGTACCTGCTTCTTGCTGTTGGGACGTGGCCAACTCTGGATGGCCTCGACTTTGTTGAGTTGGGGTTTTATTACTCCCCTCCCAATGGTGTACCCAAGATATTTGGCCTCCTCCTGCCCAATGGTACACTTCTTGGGGTTAGCCGTAAACCCTGCTTCCCGAACAGAGTCCAGGACTGCTTGCACTTTTGGCAGATGTGAGGCCCAATCTGTGCTATGGACAATTACGTCATCCAGGTAAGCCGCAGCATACTTCCGATGGGGCCTCAGCATCTGGTCCATTTTCCGCTGGAATGTGGCCGGCGCATTCTGTAACCCGAACGGCATTCTTTTATATTGGAACGCCCCGTCTGGGGTTACAAATGCGGTTTTCTCTTTGGCTGACTTGGCCAGGGGGATTTGCCAATACCCTTTTGTGAGGTCAAGAGTCGTCATGTATCGGGCTGTTCCCAGCCGGTCGATCAACTCATCTATACGTGGCATGGGGTAGGTGTCAAATTTTGTAACTTTGTTCAACTGACGAAAATCGTTACAAAATCGCCAGCTCCCATCCGGTTTAGGCACCAACACAATGGGACTAGACCAATCACTTTGGGACTCCTCTATCACCCCTAAGTTCAGCATTTTCTGTACTTCCTCCCGTATTGCCTCCCGTCGGGCCTCTGGGATCCGATAGGGTTTTAACTTCACCCTTTCACCGGGCGGGGTAATAATGTCATGCTCTACCCCAGATGTTTGTCCCGGCAGCTCAGAGAATACCTCCTTGTTGCGAAGCACAAACTCCTTAACCTCCTGTTGTTGGGGTTGTGACAAGGTGGCTGCGATTCCAACCTCAGGAATCACGCAACCAGTTTGAGCTGGTGACCAAGTGTCTGCGACTAGGGACTCTCTATCCCTCCAGGCTTTCAACAGATTAACGTGATAGATCTGTTCGGGCTTTCGCCTTCCTGGTTGTCTGACCTTGTAATTCACTTCGCTCACTTTTTCCATTATCTCGTAGGGGCCTTGCCATTTGGCAAGGAATTTACTTTCAACCGTAGGGACAAGTACCAATATCCTATCCCCCGGGGAAAAGGTACGGGTCTTGGCTCCACGGTTGTACACTCTCTGCTGTGCCAACTGCGCTTGGGCCAAATGTTCCTTCACGATGGGCATTACCTGTGCAATTCGATCTTGCATCAGGGCGACATGCTCAATCACACTCCTGTGGGGAGAACTCTCACTTTCCCAAGTTTCCTTGGCAATATCCAACAGCCCTCTTGGGTGTCTCCCATACAGTAACTCAAAGGGGGAGAATCCCGTAGAGGATTGGGGCACCTCCCTAATAGCAAACATCAAATAAGGAAGTAGACAGTCCCAATCCTTTCCATCCCTATCCACCACTTTCTTCAACATTTGTTTTAGGGTTTTGTTGAATCTTTCAACCAGCCCATCGGTTTGGGGGTGATACACAGATGTACGTAATTGCGTCACTTTGAACAATTTACACAGCTCCTTCATAACCCGGGACATAAAGGGTGTACCTTGGTCCGTAAGCAGTTCTTTACAAATACCCACCCGGCTAAAAACAAGAGATAGCTCTTTGGCTATGGTTTTGGCCGAGGTATTTCTGAGAGGGATCGCTTCTGGATAACGGGTGGCATAGTCCATTATAACCAATATGTACTGGTGCCCCCTAGCGGACTTGATTATAGGACCTACCAAATCCATTGCGATTCTCTCAAACGGGACCTCAATGATGGGTAGAGGGACCAGCGGGCTACGGAAGTGTGGCATCGGGGCCGACCTCTGACACACAGGGCAGGAGGAACAATAATTTTCTATGTCCTTCATCACCCCAGGCCAATAGAATCTCTGTAATACCCTCTCTCGGGTTTTCTCTGTCCCCAGATGACCTCCAAGAATGTGCCCATGGGCCAACTCCAACACCAACTTCCTGTAAGGTTTGGGCACCACAAGCTGCTCAACGGTTTCTTCTGCCCTTTTTGCCACCCGATACAGTAGGTCCTTCTCTACGCTGAAGTATGGGTAAGTGCAGGTATTATCTGGGTTCACTAACTCGCCATCTATTTTCACTACGTTTTCCCGTGCCTTTATTAGGGCGGGGTCTTTCAACTGTTCTGTGGCAAAGTTTTCCCTGTGAACCTCAAGATCAGAAAACTCCACAGACGGTAGGTTTTCGTCTGAGGAGGTGGGCTCCTCTCCAGTTTCTTGAGTCTCCCCTGCCAATACTGACAAGGGAAATTCGGGAGAGTCCTCACCACTCTCAGAGGAGTTCTGGCTATCATATTCCTGGTACATAGGGGCACCAGTGGGGGGCTCAGGATCATCCCACAGTTCCCAGAACTTCGGAAAATCCCTTCCCACAATGGCGTCATGCGGTAACTGAGACACTAAGCCCACTGGATGAGAAAGGGTACCTTTGGGGGTCTCGAAACACACTGTAGTCACTGGATACTCTCGGGTGTCCCCATGCACACAAATAACAGCTACCTTGCTATTCCCAGAGACCTCTGTTTTAACTAATTCAGCCTTTATCAGGGTCACAAGGCTACCTGAATCCAGCAATACCACAACATTTCTACCATTAATACACATTTTGCATAAATGTTTCTCAGTTCCCCGAATGGCAGTGCATGCGACTGTCGCACACAGCGACTGACGTCTGCCCGTCAGAAAGTCACACTGCATGGGTTCCTCCAAAACCGGGCAATTTGCTGCAATATGTCCCGCTTGCCGGCAGCGGTAGCAAATGATCCTTCTTGCCGCCTCTTGAGCCGCTGATTTCCCATGCTGTTCTCGCCAAACTTGGGGTAGAGCTCCCACCCTCTCACTCTCTCCACCCTTACCCCTTGGAATCATCTTATCCGCCCCTGGGGATGGTCTGGTCTTAGGGTGGAAAGTCCGAGTGTCTCTGGAAGAGGCCGTCAGGTTCTCTGTAGCCAAGTATTTCTCCACACGATCCACAAGACCATCGGCCGTCTCTGGGTCTCCATGGCTTACCCACTTTTGGATGGCAGTAGGAAGAGCTCTCAAAAACCGATCCATTACAACACGTTCCACAATCTTTGGTGCGGACAAAGTCTCTGGCTGTAGCCACTTTCTGCTCAGGTGAATGAGATCATACATTTGAGACCTGGGGGGTTTTCCAAGCTGGAAAGTCCAGTTATGCACACGCTGAGCCCGGACAGCCAGGGTGACACCCAGCCTTGCCAATATTTCAGCTTTTAGCATCACATAGTCTTTTGCTTGGTCAGGCTCTAGGTCATAGTAAGCTTTCTGCGATTCACCCGTTAACAGAGGAGCCACCAGTCCAGCCCACTGCTCCTCAGGCCACTTTTCTCTTTCAGCAGTCCTTTCAAACGTGGTCAAAAATACCTCTGGATCATCCTCTCCAGTCATTTTTGTCAATAAACGACTCACCCCAAAGGACGCGGTATTAGTGGGACGGCTTTCCTCACTGGTCTGCGGACGTTGCTGCATTACTGCTTCCATTTGTTGTAGTCTCTGCTCTTGCTTCTGTAATAGGTCTATGAAGCGGGCCTCAGATCGTTGCTGGGCTTGTTGCTGAGCTTCCAGACTCTGTTGGTGAGCTTGCTGCTGGGCTGCAAGGCTCTGTTGATGAGCTTGCTGCTGGGCTGCGAAGTTCTGTTGTTGAGCTGCAAGGCTCTTTTGCAAACCTGCATTTGTCTGCTGTTGATTGGCATTTGCTAGAGCCAGCTGTTTCAGTATCTCCTCCATGCTGGCTTAAAAAAAAACTGCCACTGGTTCTCCACCAACTGTGAGGGGGTTAGCTCGGCAGCGGGTGTGTGTGACCCCCGGGATGGGCTCCCCACACAAAAACAGGCCCAGCAGACGGAGGTTGTGGTTTTCAAAATCAAAAAGGTGCCGTTTATTTTCTATTTACAGTGACAAAAACACAGCAAAGCAAAAGAAACAAACAAAATAAATCCTGGTCAACTTGACCTCTGACTAAACATACAGGTTTCCTAACTAACAACTGGGATCAGCCTAGTGCTGTCCTAGTCCCTGGTTTTAAATGTCCAAGCAAAATATAGCCACACAGGCTTTCTCTCACCGCACAGGGGTTCACTCTCCCTAGACAGTCCACACAGGTCTGCTTCCAGGCATGAGCTAACACCTAATGAATCTGGGAGTTTTTTTTATAGAGGCCTAAATGAGCTGACAAGCTTCAGCTGGCCTCATCAACTCCCTGTCTGCACGACGCCCAGCCCTCTCCCTAGAGGTATGAGTCATCAATGAGCCCACTAGTCTCAGCTGGGCTTATACAACTCTCCACCTAGCTGTATAAGTCGGCGTAAAGCCTGAATCTGGGCGAAATATATCTACCCCCCTGGATGCAACCAGGTGACTTTACCTTCCTGCTGTCACAAGATATATATAATGTATATATATATATATTTATTTATTTACACACTCACGGGCCACTTTATTAGGTACACCTGTTCAATTACTTGGTAACACAAATTGCTAATCAGCCAATCACATGGCAGCAACTCAATGTATTTAGGCATCTGGACGTGGTGAAGGCGACTTGCTGAAGTTCAAACTGAGCATCAGAATGGGGAAGAAAAGAGATTTAAAGTGATTGTAAAGTCTTGCCAAAAAAAATAAAAATAACAAACATGTTATACTTACCTCCTCTGTGCAGTTGGTTTTGCACAGAGCAGCACGGATCCTCCTCTTCTCGGGTCCCTCTTCGTTGCTCCTGGCCCCTCCCTCCTATCGAGTGCCCCCATAGCAAGCAGCTTTCTATGGGGGCACCCGAGCCGCGTCAGAGCTCCGTGTATCCATTCAGACACGGAGTCCCGACCTGGCCCCACCCCCTTTCTCCCCTGATTGACAGCCGCGGGAGCCAATGGCCCTGCTGCTGTGTCTCAGCTGATCCGGAGGAGTGTCCAGGACGGTTTAGACATTCGTGGACATTGCTAGAGAGAGAAGGGGCTCAGGAAAGTATTAGGGGGTGCTGGGGAGTCTGCTACACACAGAAGGTTTTTTATCTTACTGCATAGAATACATTAGGATAAAAAAACTTTTGTCTTTACAACTCCTTTAAGTGACTGAATGTGGCGTGCTTGTTGGTGCCAGATGGGCTGGTCTGAGTATTTCAAAAACTGCTGATGTACTGGGATTTTCACGCACAGTCATCTCTAGGGTTAACAGAGAAAGGTCTGACAAGGAGAAAACATCCAGTGAGCTGCAGTTGTGTGGAGGAAAATGCCTTGTTGATATCAGAGGTCAGAGGAGAGTGGAGACTGGTTCGAGATGATAGAAAGGCAGGTAACTGGTTACAACCAAGGTATGCAGAATACCATCTCTGAATGCACAACACCTTAAAGTGGAGGTGCAGCCAATATAAAAAAAAAAAAAAAGTCAGCAGCTACTAACAGTGTAGCTGCTGACTTTTAATAGGGACACTTACCTGTTCTACTCGCCCGTGACGTCGGTCCTGCGATGGCGATCGATCGCTGCTGGCAGGATGCGGATCCTCCATCCTGAGTAAGGGAAACAGGCAGTGAAGCCGTAAGGCTTCACTGCCCGTTTCCTACTGCGCATGCGCCACTCGCACGGCACTTTGTGAATGAGCGGCTTGCCTCCTGGGATACACACAGTTCCCAGAAGGCAGCGCGGCCCATTCACAAGAAGAGGAAACGGAAGGAGAGCCACCGCGGACGAGAAGAGGAACATTAGAGGCAGATTAGGGGACTTCCGCATAGCAACAGACATTTAGGGTGAGTATAAAAAAAAAATAAATTCTATGAATTTTTTTTTCTTTTTTTAATGATTTTTAATGTATAGATTTTTTCAGGGTGGACCTCCGCTTTAAAACCTTGAAGCAGATGGGCTACAGCAGCAGAGGACCACAACGAGTGCCACTCCTGTCAGCTAAGAACAGGAATGTGGTAGAACGGGAGATTCATATAATGGATGTGCAGATGACAAATCCAAAGCAACTGTGTGATGCCATCATGTGAATCTGGACCGAAATCTCTGATGAATGTTTCCAACACCTCATTAAATCGATGCCACTAAGAATTGAGGCAGTTCTGAAGAGGGTCCAAGCAGGTACTAGTAGCAAGGTGTACCTAATAAAGTGACCAGTGAGTGTAAATATACTGTGTATATATATATATATATATATATATATATATATATTTTATTTTTTATTTTTATTTTTTCTTCTAATCGACAAAGATCAATACAGATTGACCCGTTTGCCGTTGTGGACTGTTTTTCTGTGAGAAAAAAGATCGAGTGACCTCGTCAGAGTCATGGGTAAGGAAAGAGGAGGAGAATTGTGTTCTCCATAAGCTGAACAGAACAACAAGTGTGACATTTCAGACTTGGTAGTGCAGCTGTGTCGTGTGTAGACAGAATGAGTCACTTTTCAGTCTCACGCCTTCTCTGCTTTAGGGGGCTTAACTGGAACTTCTGCCCTTGTGTTATTGACAGTAAATGGAACATTAAGTGTAGCATTTCAAGGAAATCAACTTTAGAAAATACAGAAAGCAGAACTTATCTTTTCCTGTGTATACAGTGGTCACTGTGTGTATATACATCTACTCATTTGTGAGTGTGGTAAAGAACATACCGGTATGTAATTGTAACATACTGTGTATAAGAAACAGGCTACCTCTCTGCTAAATAAGAATTGTTCATTTACAATAATAAAAGAATATATATGTATATTGTTTTGTGTTACAGTACTGTATGTTCTCTGGTTTCTCTGTCGTTATTTCGGTATCAAATAAAGTTGACTTTATTCAAATAATTCTTAAAAAATGAGTTGTGCTTTTGGTGATCCATTAGCAAGCTGCCGGTTCTTTGTGAGGTACAGGTTGCATTTAATCAGCCCCTGCCCTCAAGGAGCTTACAATCAAAGGTCCCTAACTCAAATTCATCCATATACATACTAGGGATAATTTAGTCAGGACTAGGGATGAGCTCCGGCGTGTTCGCATTGAACACGTGCAGAGCCCTCCAGGAAGTCGGCACCGCGCTGCGCTAATGACAGACAGGGAGACATTTCCTGATGCTCGGCTGCAGAGATCGAGAAATGTCTCCCTGGCTGTGATTAGCGCAGCGCGATGCCGATTTCCTGGCGGGCTCTGCACGTGTTCAATGCGAAAACGCCGGAGCTCATCCCTAGTCAGGAGAAAACTAACCTACCAGCATGTCTTTGTAGCGTGGAAGGAAACCCACGCAGGCACAGGGAGAACATGCAAACTCCATGCAGGTGGTGTTGTGGTTGGGATTTGAACCAACAGCCCTAGAGCTGCTAGATGAAAGTGCTTACCACTTAGCTACTGTGCTTGACTTTATCTGTATTTTCCAAAGGCCCAATGCTTTGCTAGACAGTGCATTTGCAAGCCATAACTCCTAAAATTATATCTAAAGAAAAAAATGAATGTGGTCTTATTCTGTTCTTGCTAGAATGCCAATCCAATGCGGTTACACACTATAGCACTGTGTTTACAAATAGGGTTGCCACCTTTTCTTCAAGCCAAACCCGAACACTTTAGCAGCCTGGGACACCTTTGGGTGCCCCAATTAGAGTAATAATGTGGTGCGCATAGCGTGCAGTAGCAAACAGTGGGTGTGGCCAAATTTCTTGCTGACATCATTGCTTTGCTCCTCAGTGATGCCGAACCTGCCCCCAGACAGCCGCCCGCAGTGTGACAATTTTGGTTACTTGGGGAGCCTCAGCCCGTTCAGAATAATGTGTCCGGCTTTCATTCTGCCTGAAACCCGGACACATGATTTAAAACCCGGACTGTCCGGGTGAATCCCGAACAGGTGGCAACCCTATTTACAAAATGATAGTACAGAAATAATGCCTACGTTTTTAGAATCACTGTTTGCTGCCTAAGTAAAAGTGCTCGTCTGACAGGTCCCTCTGCCCTAAACATTGATGCCTTTGGTAGACATGAGCATTAAGCCTCGTACACACGCATGGTTTTCTCGGCAAGAAAGCTGCTGGGAGAGCTTTTTGCCGTGAAAACCATGCGTGTGTATGCTTTCTCGGCGTGAAAACTGCCGGGAATCCTGACGAGAAAAATAGGAGAACCTGATCTCTATTTTCTCGTCGGGATTCTTGGCAGAGTGTTTCCTGCCGAGAAAACCGTGAGTGTGTATGCTTACCTGTCCAGGTAAACCTGCGCATGCTCGAAAACACTTTGACGCATGTGCCGTAGCATACAAGGGTAGTGTAGGGTGTAGCAAGATGGCGGCGACGGCATCGAATGTGACGAACTGCGTTCTTGCCATTCAAAAGAACGGCGGTTCTTTTGAATGGCCGTCTGTATGCACGGCTTGGTAAGGAAAGCTTGTCTGGAATCCTGTCAGGAAAACCAACTTTTTTTCCTGACGGGATTCCCGGCCGTGTGTACGAGGCTTCAGGCAAAAAAGTTTATGTGTAACAAAATTCTGCGATTATAATCTCTCTTTCAAGCCTGACTCAATGGTTAAAAACACACAGTTATACCCACATACTTCCACATTCTCCTGCTTTTGACAGTTACAAAGAATATTCAGAAATATTGGCAGAAATATTGTTTGTTCTACAAAAGAAAATGAATTCAAAAGTCATTTTAAAATCCATATCCAGGTTGTTCAGCACTTCAGCCCTATAACTTCCACCACGGTGCCGCTCTGGTTTGTTTACAACCACGTTGCATATACATTTTGAACAATCCTCATACTCTTGTATGGTAAAAATCTTCACTGTTAAAGTGATACTAAAGCTTCACTTTTTTTTTTTAAAACAAACATGTCATACTTACCTCCACTGGCCCCAATCCTCGTCTTCTAGGGTCCCTCTGCGGCTGTCTCGGCTCCTCCCCGCTTCTTATAACCCCCTCTGGGAAGCGCTCTCCCAAGGGGGTTACTTGCGGGTACGTTCCTGAGTCCTGTTTTCGGTGCCCATAGCCACCAACTACAGGACTCGGCCCCGTCCCACGGCCCTTGCGTCATTGGAGTTGATTGACAGCAGCGCAAGCCAATGGCTGCGCTGCTATCAATCTATCCAATGAAGAGCCGAGAAGCCCGGGCCGAGAAGCCAGCGCGTTGACGACGCAGGACTTTCGAGGCCTCAGGTAAGTAAACGGGGGGGGCTGGGGGGCCTGTAAGCATCGGATGTTTTTTCACCTTAAGGCATAGGATGCTTAAGGTGAAAAAACGAGAAGCTTTACAACCCCTTTAAGCAAAGCAGCATCCACACTTAAAGAGGAGTTCCAGCCTGTACTTTTAACAAAAGGACACTTACCTGTCCAGGGATCCCGCGATTATCTGTCCATCGGCTCCGAGTACAGGCGCCGGCATCTTCACTAAGGGAAACAGGAAGTGAAGCCTTGCGGCTTCACAGCCTGTTTCCTACTGCGCCTTCTGAATGGTCCCGCTGTCTTCTGGGACCTGTGTGTCTCCCAGAAAGCAGCAGGGGGAGGAGGGGCCAGAAATTTCGTAGATCATCGCACAATGTTTGCCAAATGTGAGGCGGATATTTTGGTGCTGACATCACACCGCTGCTCGATTCCGGGTCAACAGCGGCATTCAGATGTAAGGTACTCTCATTTGATTATCCCCTATCTTTTATAAGAACATTACAAATAAATACTACACTATTGAAACCTTTTATCTGGCTCTTGGTGAGCTTCATTTATCTTCAGTTGAAGGTTTCTTAAAGCGGAGCTCCACCCTAAAGTGGAACTTCCGCTCATCAGATTCCTCCCCCCCTCCGGTGCCACAATTGGCACCTTTCGGGGGGGAGAGGGGACAGGATACCTGTCAAAGACAGGTATCCTTACCCACTTACTGGAGTCCGGCCGCGGCGGTGAAGTCGCGCGAGGCTCCCTCCTCCTCCTCCCCTGGCCGCTGGGCTAATAGGAGAGAGGAGCGGGGCCTCGCGCATGCGCAGTAGGGTTCCCGGCGTGAAGCCGAAAGTCTTCACTGCCGGGTTCCCTTACCCGCAATGGCGATGGAAGCACTGACAGCTGATGTGAAACATCAGCTGCGGTGCCGACATCGAGGGACTCCAGGACAGGTAAGTCTCCATTTATTAAAAGCCAGCAGCTGCAGTATGTGTAGCTGCTGGCTTTTAATTATTTATTTTTTTGCCCGGGGTTGCCTGGAACACCCCTTTAAGGAGAGGTCCTTGGAGTCCCTATACTGTTACATTCCTTGCTGGATCAACATACTACTTTGGGAGTTTTTGCTGCTGTGATGGCAGCTACTCGCTCCGGTGACTTTGAAATTCACTTGGTGGTGGGAGATCACTGAAGCACTTTATGAAGATCTGCTGCATCAACACTGGGTGTTACTTTTTGATACTTGTCTAGCACTATTGGACATTATACTAGTGGCGTCACTAGGGTTGGTGTCACCCTGTGAGGAAAAAATTGGTGTCACCCTTCCCTCCACCAACTATAGTCCCCCCTCAGTACAGACCCCCCTCTCTCACTATAGACCCCCCACTAAGCACTGATCCCCCTCCCGCAGTATAGCTCCCCTTCCTCAGTACAGACCCCCCTCCACTAAGTACAGACCCCCTCCATCAGTATAGACCTCCCCCTCAGTACAGACCCCCCTCCCTCAGTATAGACCTCCCCCTCAGTAGAGACCCCCCTCACTAAGTACAGACCCCCTTTCCTCAGTATAGACCCCTTTCCTCAGTATAGACCCCCACACTAAGTACTGACCCCCTCCCTCAGTACAGACCCCCCTCCATCAGTATAGACCCCCCTCAGTGCAGACCCCCCATCAGTATAGACACCCCCTCAATGCAGACCTCCCCATCAGTATAGACCCCCCTCAGTGCATTAGTGTAGCCCCCCTATCAGTATAAGCACTGCCCCTCAGTGCAGACCCCCCATCAGTATAGACACCCCTCCATCAGTGCAGACCCATCCCCATCAGCATAAACAACCCCCACAGTGCAGACTCCCCCATCAGTATAGACACCCCCCTCAGTGCAGACCCCCCATCAGTGCAGATCCCACCCCAATCAGTATAGACCCCCCCTCAGGATAGACACCCCTCCTCCATCAGTATAAACCCCCTCTATCAGTATAGAGCCCCCTCTCCCATAGCACCCCCCCTGAACATGTCCATCTACATATAGTAAGGTGTACAGACCTCAGAACAGTACGGACGGATATACACAGCGGTGTGTGTTCCTCTGGCTTCTCCCCCTCTGTGTGTTTGTAAACAGAGAGGAGGGGGAGGCATCTTCGGTCCGCTCCGCTGAGGGACACAGCCGCAAGACCCGAGAGGCGCAGATCAGTGTAGGGCAGCAGGCAGTGTTAGCGGTGTCGCCACCAACAGGTGCCACCCCCGCCCCCCCTAGCGACGCCACTGCATTTTACTGCAATCTTTATGCTTGGACTCTTTTGTAATAATTATGTTTTAAGTTTCTTACTTTATATGAGGCGTTTCAATGTCATTTTGCACAATATATTACTGATATGGTGACAAAGGAAACAAACTGAGGAAATGTATCATAGCAAAGATTGATAAGTACATTTAGCCTCCATATATTACTGCTCACATTTTACGCTAGAAATCATTTTTAAGTGTGTAACACCCAGGGGAAAAAGAAAAAATGGCAGCTACTAAACCAGTTTATAATTGGTAAAGGACATGCAATTGGTAAAGGCAATTCACACAGAATATCCCCATATAATTCCACTAGACGATAAAGTGAACCTTCTAAAATCAGTTTTAAAGTTTTAAATATTTGAACTACTTGGGTCCCTGGACTTTTTTCTGTGTAACACCCATAAGTACTGTTTTTATTTATTTTTTACACTTTTTTGGGTAAATGAGCAGCAAAGTACCGGGGGGGCAGGATCTGGGGACCACCTTCGTAAAGGCGGCTTCTAGATCCCGATAAGTCCCCTGCCCGCAGACCCCACAACTACAACCACAACCCAGGGTTGCCAGGAGGAGGCCCTTGTCCCTATCAACATGGGGACAAGGTGCTTTGCGGTAGGGGGCACGCAAAGTAGTGCAGAAACCTTTTTCAAAGTCAGACCGACTGTGTCGGACCAGTTAAGACGGCTCTCATAGGGATCCATTGATTTATACACATCATGCGACATGTGCTTCCAAAGTCGGAGCGTATGTCGCACCAGTGTGAACCGGGCCTTAATCCTATTTTTTCTACTGCTGCTAATTTTCCATTTTATAATATTCTATTTTTTCAGTAAAATTTTACTTGCACCATTTTTTTTATTTAACCACTTCGCATCTAAGGACGTCCGTGGGACGTCCTTGACTTTCAGCCGGGATATCTAAATAATGCCTGCAGCTACAGGCATCATTCAGATATCGTTTTTTAGAGCCGGCGATTCTCTGTACCGTAAGAATGATCATAGCGGCTGTTCCACCGCTTGATCGTTCTTACAGGCGGCGAGAGGGGATGTCCCCCCCTCTCCCGCCGCCCTCCGGTGCTTCTACCGACTCACCTGAGCGATCGGTGAGTCGGTGACAGGATCCGCCGGCCCCGGCTTCTAACCATAGAGATTTCCGGCGGACCAGATGGTTGCCGGAGTCTCTATGATCGTTCGGAGGCCGGGCGCGATGTTATGACTTCACGCCCGGCCTCTGCATTCAAAAAAACGGCGCCGCTTCGGCTAGGAAGCGGTGATAGTTTTTTTTATTTTTTTATTTCAGGCTTCTCAGCCTAGAGGTGAGATGTGGGGTCTTATTGACCCCATATCTCACTGTAAAGAGGACCTGTCATGCTTATTCCTATTACAAGGGATGTTTACATTCCTTGTAATAGGAATAAAAGTGATCTTTTTTTTTTTTTTTCTAACTGTCAAAGTAAAAAGTTAAAAGTAAAATTAACAATAAATAATAAAAAAAAAAAATGTAAAGCGCCCCTGTCCCCGGTAGCTCGTACGCAGAAGCGAACGCATACGTAAGTCCCGCCCACATATGAAAACAGTGTTCAGAACACACATGTGAGGTATCGTAGCGAACGTTAGAGCGATAGCAATAATTCTAGCCCTAGACCTCCTCTGTAACTCAAAACATGTGACCAGTAAAAAAAATTAAAGCGTCGCCCATGAGGATTTTTAAGTACCGAAGTTTGGCGCCATTCCACGAGCGTGTACAATTTTGAAGGGTGACATGTTGGGTATCTATTTACTCGGCGTAACTTCATCTTTCACATTATGCAAAAAAATTGGGCTAACTTTAATGTTTTAATATTTTTTAATTCATGAAACAGTTTTTATTCCCAAAAAAATGCGTTTGAAAAATTATTGCGCAAATACCGTGCGAGATAAAAAGTTTCAATGACCGCCATTGTATTCTCTAGGATCTTTACTAAAAAAATATATATAGTGTATGGGGGTTATATGTAATTTTCTAGCAAAAAAATTAGGCTTTTTACATGTAGGATGCGAAGTGGTTTTAAACAACAAAATATTTAGGTTGAATCTCTAAATCAGGGTTTCTCGACCAGGGTTCCATGGAACCTGGTTCCTGTAGAGGTTGCTAGGGGTTCCTTGAGCAATGAGCAATTTCTGCCTCTGAAGCCTCGTACACACGGCCGAAAATCTCGTCAAGAAAAAACACGTTGTTTTTCTTGACGAGATTCTTGGACAGTAAACTTGTCCCAGCCGAGTGTACACACACTCGATTCAAAGAACCCGCGGTTCTTTGAATGGAGCGAACGCGGTGACGTCATCGACACATTCGATGCCGTCGCCGCCATCTTGCTACACCCTATCTATGCCTAGGAAGCTACCGCGCATGCGTCAAAGTCATTTCGAACATGCGCGGGCTTCCCGGCGGACAGGTAAGTGTACACACACACAATTTTCTTGTCGAGAAACAGGCTGACTAGAATCTCGATGAGAAAATAGAGAGCTGGTTCTCTATATTTCTCGTCGAGATTCTTGTCGGTTTTCTCGACGAGAAACCATACACACAAATTAATTTCTCGGCAAGAAAGCTCTCTCTGCAGTTTTCTTGTCGTTTCTTGCCGAGAAACTTGTTTGTGTGTACGAGGCTTCAGAGAAGTTCCCAATCACATCGTTGAACATTTTTGCTATCTGTAAGGGGGTAATTCTTCCGAATGACCACTAGTGTAAGGAGCATTCTTCCCTCTGACCATCACGCAGAGTATCATGAGTTGTAGATATAGTCATTTTTAGCAGGGGTTCCCTGAGACCGGAAAGTTGTTTCAAGGGTTCCTCTGTGTTGAAAAGGTTGAGAAAGGCTGCTCTAAATGCTATATTCAGAAAATTAAAGAGCTTTTTGCTTCTTTAAGAAAGGCTACCATATTGTAAACTCTGTTACATTCCTGTCTGGGCATGGCAGGGAGTGATACAGGCCATACTTTTAAATGGTTGGAATAGCAACAGCAGATGTAGTGACACGTGTGTGTTTCTATTACAACAAATGGTGGTGGCTATTGAGTGTATGTGTAAAAGGTTAACTGTGGAGATAACCTGCCCCAGTGATTTTCACTCTATCTGGGAATAGATTGTTGTCTTGCGAGCTGGAAAATCGAGGTGCAGTGTAAGGCTGACCGTGTATCAGGTCACAATACCTGCTCTGGGATACCTGATTCCTGGCAAACTTTTGTCCACAGGTGCATGTGGCAAAATATGTTTCAATAGTAAATACAACTAGTTCACATTTTAGAAACTTTAAGCATGTGATAAGCATTTGTGAATATAAACTATGTAGTGAGGGGAAGCTCTTGCCCTGTGTGATGAAAAACTGTTTCGTACAATTACAGGGTACAATGCACTATGTAAAAAACTGAGTTTAAAAATTTCTCAAGGTTTAAGTCAATACTACATCTGACAGACCCTCTTCAACATAAGAGCTTAAAGCAGCTAACCTCAACAAATACATGCTTTAACTTGCTATGTAGATTTCTTCTGGAAAGACCCATCCCTGCTTATTAAACAAATGGCTTAGCTTCAGGTTATTAAGTATGTACTGCCCAGCTTACTCATACTACTTGCAGATGTACAGTATATAACTGGAGTGTCACTGGCATAAGCAGCAGGCTCATATTTTAGTGAAACCTTATGGTCATTAATGGTTATTAAAGGATAAATGCACTTTTTTTTTTCAAGTACAGTTACTCTAACTGCCTAAACTCCCCAACCCCTCACTGGAATGTATTTCAACCTCCCCCAACCCTGTTACATAATTATTACCCGAATATCATGTCCATGACCTGCACAATCTCAATATTCTGCAGCATCCGGCTGCAATCTTCTTTTTGCTAGCACCCCTGCACAGCCAATCCCCATAAACATATGTAGCGGCCTCACCCCGTCCTCTTTAGCTAGGGGTATGTCACGCGACAGAGTGAGGTGCGCTACGGCCCATGTCCTCCCCATAACTGTAGGTGAGGTGAAGGCCAATACCTGATGTTTCCTCGGGCCGGTGTGTCCTGGGCATGTACCGAGTCTGTTGTGCAGAAACCACCAAACCACCCTTTGCTCCCATTAACAGAGTCCATACACCGATCACAATCCAACTGTTGGTTTATTTCGTATCTCCACATACAGGCAATGCGATGGCATGATACGGTGGGATGAGCAGGTCGAGGCACTATACTGATCTGGGTCCCTACACCCCCTGTGCTATGACCAAGGGTTGTAGGAGTCTTGACATGAATACCTCCGTTGCGTTGCGGCCCCTATCAGGGGAAGATGTCCTCCAAGGGAGTTACCGAAGGCCCATCCGTCACCGGGTTGACACTACACCGGGTCTTCGAACGAGTGACCTCCCCAGCCTCCTCACCTCAGATGCGGGTCCCCTCGCAAGGGGCGCCCTGGAACCACTTCACCCTTGCGGGACCCGGTCGAAGTCACCGGGCCCCAGGCCTCCTCAATAGTACCTCACCCCAGGCTGAAGGTGCCTGGGATGGAACCCCAACTTCATCCCGGCCAGGCCTAGGGCGCCTAGGCCGGGAATCTTGAATCGCCCGCACCCAGGCTGAAGGTGCCTGGGTGCGTGAAGAGATGATCCCCGAAGACAGACCTTGTGGCGAGGGCGTCTCCCCCTTTTATCTCCTCCCATCGACACCACGGCGGGTTCCCCGCCCCAGCCGTACCATCTCCAGGAAGGGACAAAAGGGGTAGCACTGTGGTAGTGATTTTACCTCGAGCCTGTAGGTACTCCACCACCCACAGGCAAAGGAGAATATTGCACCACCCAATCCTCCACGAATAACAAAAAGGGGTCTAAACCCTGCCATAATTACACACCTGGGTCACTCTACCCCCAGGTGTATCCCACTAACTTTGAAGACCCCGCTACACACTCCCCCT
Organism: Rana muscosa; assembly: GCA_029206835.1. NCBI lineage: Eukaryota > Metazoa > Chordata > Amphibia > Anura > Ranidae > Rana > Rana muscosa. The sequence continues at coordinate 474,579,487 of CM055116.1, read as the reverse complement.
GGTGATTTGACGCTGGTCCCCAGCGTCAGGTGCACACCCATGTCTCCCAAGGAGTGGTGACATGAAGTGGGCCCCAGAAGCTATCCCTCAAATTTTTGGATACTAAGTGTGCCAAGACCTGCTCAAAAGGGAAAGGGAAAATATAAAACGATAAACTTTTGCATAAGACATCTATTCTGTACACATGTACAATCCCTCCCATCGCTGTCTAAGAACCACCCCACTCTCAGTAGTCTTGACCGATGAATCTCCTGCAGAAGGGAAACAACAAAAAGAAAACACATCCTAACACTCTGTGTTAACTTGGCATGAGTGGGTCCGTCAGCCGAGAGACCCGCTCACTCCAATAAGTAAGTAATGCATGTGTAGCATTTCGAACAACCGTTGCACAACACTGCCACCTGGTGACAGAGCCGCGGTAATGACACTTGGTGAGATCTTCATTCTTCCTGCTTTCCTACTCTGACTCTACCCCAAAAGTCTCTGCCTTTGGCACATGAAGAAAAGGGAGAAAAAAAACAACAGCTCCCAAGTCTCCAGTGAGTAAAAGAAAAGCCCAAATCAAAACAAAAGTAGGGCACAGTTCTAGGCGTCTGGGAATGTCTCTTCCAGAAAGTTTCAACAGCAACAAGATAGGAGCTCACTTCTCCTATAAGTAGAACCTTGGATCCGGCAGAAACAGAGGCTTCAGGTGCCCGTCAAACACTTCCACCGAATACTCGACATCCTCTCCTTCTTTCCTGCAGATGAGCACCTTATCGGCATGAATATGGCGCCCAAGTCTCCAATCAGCTCTGCAGTCCTTGAACTTTTTAGACACAGGCGGCGAACATGAAAGGTATCGCCTGGCATGGGGTACTTTAAGCTTTTCCCATACAAACTCGTCATACCACCTTGGTCGCAGGACCTCGACTTCATACAATAAGTCCCGAGGCAAGTAGGGGTACTCCCACCCATATTCACGGGCGACTCTCTGGGAGAAAAGTCTCTGCAATCTGGCTAGAGGCGGCATTACATCTCGCTCACCTTCTCCTGGCTGTACGATGGCCTCCGGGTGCCGAGGTACCTTCACCATCTCGGGTTGCTTTGTCTTTGGTGCCCGCAACGAAGCACGCTGCGTCCCCTCCATCAGAGCGGGTGATGTAGTTGAATGAGGAAAGTTATTTGGAGGACTAGGCTTCCTCAATAACTCCGGGGCTTGCGCCCGGAGCGTACTGTCTTCTATGGACATGGGAGAATCCTGTGGCTTACTCTGCACGGGTAGCGGGCGTCTGTCCCAGCCCTTCCGGTGAAACAGCTTGTCTATTTCCCCGTCATCCCCACAGTCTGACAACGACTCTAGGTCGGAGGTGTCATACATCTCGGCGGGAAGGTAGTCTCTAGTAGACGGAAGGCTACCCTCCCTTTCGGGCTCCACCAGATGTGAACTCCCGACACCTCCAACCACACACACAGTCCCAGCCCCTGGCTCACCTAGACCTTCTTCAGCACTGGGATGTCCAGGATTCTTCCGACCGGATCCATCCAGGTCCAGCAAGCAGCGGGGCGAAGCTCGACCACGACCACAGGAGGCCTGCACCAGGCCTATCTTCCTCTTCGGGGGTGGCAGCAGGGAGTCTGTGGTGACCGAAGCAGTGTCCTCGGATTTTTCTCTCTCAGTCTCTGGTTGGGCAGTCACGTCGCCCTGGTCAGCGCGTACGGGGACCTCCGCAGAGGCCTGGATCTCTCCCTCCGGAGTGGCGGTTCCTGTGATGCAGTTGAGGCGTAGGGCCCGGGGCCTTTCCGTGTATGGTTCAACCTCAAAAAGGAACTCCTTGCATGCCTCACATCGCCCGAATGGCTTTAGTTGGACCACCAGTCCTGAGCATCCGGGACAGATCACACCGAGGGCCTCCGTGTCTCTGCATGAATACAGAGCCAACTGTCCTCGGGGCCTAAGTCTTATCCCCGTGTCTGTCAGGGGAGCAGCAAATGCAGTCATCTTCATAGGGTAAGATACCGGCATCCACGGAGAGCTTGAATTCATTCCGACCACTTGCTGTTCCATCACGCGCTGACCACGCGCCGGAGTCTCCACGTGTATCTCCACACGTGGCCAGACTCCTCCCACGACTTGTACGTTTTCGCGGGCTTCCGCCAGCCTCCGCCCACGAATTGCACAGTCATGGGGTGCCTCGTGGCGCAGTGCATTAACAGTCCCCACATGTAGTACTTCACATGGCTGGACCTCTCCCTTTTTACGCTCCTCCGCGTGGGCCTTTCCCGACTTAGGGTCATGTCCACAACTCCGAGCAGGGATGCACTTTGGCCAATCACATGGCCGACCTGCTCGGAACTCCTCCGGGCAGCAAAGTTCAAACACAGACGTTCTCAGTTCCATCGCCAAGACACACACAATCCCGGACGAGCGAGCCCCCACGTGTAGCGGCCTCACCCCGTCCTCTTTAGCTAGGGGTATGTCACGCGACAGAGTGAGGTGCGCTACGGCCCATGTCCTCCCCATAACTGTAGGTGAGGTGAAGGCCAATACCTGATGTTTCCTCGGGCCGGTGTGTCCTGGGCATGTACCGAGTCTGTTGTGCAGAAACCACCAAACCACCCTTTGCTCCCATTAACAGAGTCCATACACCGATCACAGTCCAACTGTTGGTTTATTTCGTATCTCCACATACAGGCAATGCGATGACATGATACGGTGGGATGAGCAGGTCGAGGCACTATACTGATCTGGGTCCCTACACCCCCTGTGCTATGACCAAGGGTTGTAGGAGTCTTGACATGAATACCTCCGTTGCGTTGCGGCCCCTATCAGGGGAAGATGTCCTCCAAGGGAGTTACCGAAGGCCCATCCGTCACCGGGTTGACACTACACCGGGTCTTCGAACGAGTGACCTCCCCAGCCTCCTCACCTCAGATGCGGGTCCCCTCGCAAGGGGCGCCCTGGAACCACTTCACCCTTGCGGGACCCGGTCGAAGTCACCGGGCCCCAGGCCTCCTCAATAGTACCTCACCCCAGGCTGAAGGTGCCTGGGATGGAACCCCAACTTCATCCCGGCCAGGCCTAGGGCGCCTAGGCCGGGAACCTTGAATCGCCCGCACCCAGGCTGAAGGTGCCTGGGTGCGTGAAGAGATGATCCCCGAAGACAGACCTCGTGGCGAGGGCGTCTCCCCCTTTTATCTCCTCCCATCGATACCACGGCGGGTTCCCCGCCCCAGCCGTACCATCTCCAGGAAGGGACAAAAGGGGTAGCACTGTGGTAGTGATTCTACCTCGAGCCTGTAGGTACTCCGCCACCCACAAGCAAAGGAGAATATTGCACCACCCAATCCTCCACGAATAACAAAAAGGGGTCTAAACCCTGCCATAATTACACACCTGGGTCACTCTACCCCCAGGTGTATCCCACTAACTTTGAAGACCCCGCTACACATATGTGAAGCTGTCTACTGACACCCAGGAAAGAACCCCATGAATGAATGTGGGTTTACTTTGTAGGCAAAAAATAGAAACTTTCACCAAGGGATGTGAGGACCACAGGAGGCCACAGCTCTTGAGATTCTGGTAAGTATGCATCTAGGGTATGTAAAGGTGGGTTACCTTTGATCAGGAAATCTAGGCAGCCCTTGATCGAGATTGAAAACAGGTAAGTGTTTAGAGATAGGGGTAAATGAACAGGTAGTGGAAGGTTTTTTACCTTAAAGGAGAAGTACGGCCAAATCTTTTTTGGCCATACTTCTTCTGTGGGCCACAGGAGTTCAGTTAGATCTGCACTCCTGTGACCCGTTTTCAGCCGACAGCAGGCTAAAGCTGCTGTTGGCTGATGTCACAGAGTAGGTCCAGGCTCTGAAAAGATCTCCAAAAGCCTGGACTGACAGCTGGCTCAGCTTATCAGCGAACCACTGAGGGCCTGAGCTGAGCCAGCCGCTCCCGCGCCTCCACACCTCGGCGCTCCAGTGAGCGCTGGAGGGAAGAGCAGAGAGCCGCTGAATGACAGTTACCAGATCTCTGCAGGCTGAGGGCTAAGAACTGAGCGATCAGCAGTGTTTGATCTCTCAGCTCTCGTTCCTAGAGGCAGCGAGGGACAGCTGCAGCCATCTAGGTAAGTATGATTTTTTTGTTTTTCGTATTCCTGAACTTTTACTCTTTTAATGCAGAGAATGCATCAAGGTAAAAAAACTTTTGACTTTAGAACCGCTTTAATCTCTTGCAGGCCTGTCAACAATCAGGGCTCCTTCACACCAGCTCTGCTGGGCTGGGCAGCAGTGCTCAAAGCAGTGCCAAGGCAAAGACAAGGCAGAAAAACTTGCTTTGTATAGAGAATGGGCTTACCAATACATTGCATTGGTGTGTATTACCAAAAAATGGTGCTGGCATACATTTTATTCTAATGTAGCGCATTAAAATGTAGGCCAATGCACCACTGAGAATAGAATTACACTCACTGGCCAATTTATTAGGTACACCTTGCTAGTACTGAGTTGGACCCCTTTTTCCTTCTGAACTAAATTCTTAGTGGCATAGATTCAACAAGGTGTTGGAAACATTCCATAGAGATTTAGGTCCATATTGACATGATAGCATCATGCAGTTGCTGCAGGTTTGTTGGCTGCACATCCATGATACGAATCTCCCGTGGCACCACATCCCAAAGTTGCTCTATTGCATTGAGATCTGGTGACCGTGGAGGCCATTGAAGTACAGTGAACTCATTGTCATGCTCAAGAAACCAGTTTGAGATAATTTTAGTTTTGTGACATGGTGTATTATACTGCTGGAAGTAGCCATCAGAAGATGGGTAGACTGTGGTCATAAAGGGATGGACATGGTCAGCAACAATACGGAAGGCCGTGGTGTTTAAACGATGCTCAATTGGTACTAAGGGGCCCAAAAAGTGTGCCATGGAAATATCCCCCATATCTTTACACCACCACCAGCCTGAACCGTTGAAACAAGGTAGGATGGATCCATGCAATTCTTACCTTACCATCTGAATGTCGCAGCTGAAATCGAAACTCATCAGACCAGGCAACGCTTTTCCAATCTTCTTTTGTCCAATTTTGATGAACCTGTGCAAATTGTAGCCTCAGTTTCCCTTCCTTAGCTGACAGGATTGGCACCCGGGGTGGTCTTCTGCTGCTGTAGCCCATCTGCTTCAAGGTTCAATGTGTTGTGCATTCAGAGATGGTATTCTGCATACCTTGGTTGTAACGAGCAGTTATTTGAGTTACTGTTGCCTATCATCTCGAAACAGTCTGCCCATTCTCCTTTGACATCAACAAGGCATTTTCCTCCACACAACTACCGCTCACTGGATATTTTCTCTTTTTTGGACCATTCTCTGTAAACCTGAGAGATGGTTGTGCGTGAAAAGCCCAGTAGATCAGCAGTTTTTGAAATACTCAGACCAGCGCCTATCTGGCACCAACAACCATGCCACGTTCAAAGTCACTTAAATCCCCTTTCTTCCACATTCTGATGCTCGGTTTGAACTTCAGCAAGTCATCTATACCACATCTAGATGCCTAAATGAATTGAGTTGCTGCCATGTGATTGGCTGATTAGCAATTTGTGTTAACAAGCAACTGAACAGGTGTACCTAATAAAGTGGCCGGCAGGGCCGCTGATAGGCCAGTACAACTGGCCCTGTTGTACTGGGCCCAGCCAGCAGGGGGGCCCGGCAACCTCCACAGAGAACTAATTAATGTAGGGTAAAACAAAACAAAAAAAAACTCCACAGCCCTGACCGAACATCTTTAGACCCGCCAGCATCCACATCCCCCCATTGCTTTTTACGTGTTTTTTTTTTTTTTAATAGTGGAATACCTTCGGTCTTCCGTTCATGTAGGTGGCAGCAGGAAGGGACTCTTTTTCCTATTTCAGGCGCGGAAGAATATCTCTTCCGCGCCCGCTCCTAATGCTGGCTCAAGTACCGGCCAGCGTGTCCTTCCCTGGCGCCGCGGAGTGATTCCTCTCCCTCCGCACTTGGCGCTCTGCTCTGTTCTTCATGGGGCAGAGAGAAGAAGCAGAGCCAGCGGCGGCGGCTTCGGCAGAAGAGGCTGGCTATTTTGTGACAGTGTCAGACTGTGACACTCCAGCGAGTCCAGGCAGCAGTCTGCAGGATCAGGGAGGAAGTGACTCCTGGCTGGGGCCCGGCTAACAACAGGTGTGTACTTGCTTGGGGGGGGATTCAAGAACTACTGCAGCAGCATCTATACATGGCATTGGCGGCATGGGTGGCACTGTCTGCAGGTAGCACATGCATTATGGCTCATAACGCATGTACTACCTGCAGACAGTGCTACCCATGCCGCCAATGCCATATTGGCTCATAACGCATGTGCTGCCTGCAGGCACAGTGCCGCCAATGCCATATTGTGCTGCAGACAGTGCCACCAATGACGCTAATGCCATAACGCATGTGCTACCTGTCTGTAGCACAATATGGCATTTGCGGCATTGGTGGCACTGTCAGCAGGTAGCACATGCGTTATGGCATTAGCGTCATTGGTGGCACTGTCTGCAGCACAATATGGCATTGGCCGCATGGGTTTCACTGTCTGCACTTAGCAAATGCGTTATGGCCCATAACGCATGTGCTGCCTGCAGGCACAGTGCCACCCATGCTGCCAATGCCATAATGTGCTGCAGAGACAGTGCCACCCGTGCCACCAATGCCGTAATGTGCTGCAGACAGTGCCACCTGTGCCGCCAATGCCATAATGTGCTGCAGACAGTGCCAACCATGCTGCCAATGGCGGTATGGGTGGTACTGTCTGCAGCACAATATGGCATTGGCGGCATGGCATGGCATGGGTGGCACTGTCTGCAGCACAATATGGCACTGGCGGCATGGCATGGAAACCTGGCTTGTTGTTTTTTTCCACCTTTTATCATATGTTTAATCTCCCTAATTATTTCAGAATACCACTACATTCATTCATTAATGGTTTTTATTACATATAGATATTATTAAAGCGGTCTGTTCTCATCCGAAAACAGTATTTCTTTTGGATAATCAAACTTATAACTGTCTGGAGAAAAATAAATATTACTTGTAGACAAACCTGCACTTTGTTTCAAGGCGGGATCTGGGGATAGGCCAGGGGCGGAGCCAGGGGTGGAACCAAAGGAGGGACCAGGGGCGGGACCAGGGGTGGAGCTGAAGGGGCCCCGTCAGGTAGGCTGTACGGGGCCCCATGATTTCAATCAGCGGCCCTGGTGGCCGGTTAGTGTAAATTAACCTAATTTGATTAAAGTTAAAGAAAAAAGCAGGCATTGCAATGCATTGTGATATTGCATCTCAGCGTTCTTCCCCAGAGAAGTAAAGTGAATGAATTTGCTAAATGCTAATAAAAAAATAAGCAGTCACACTGACTGCTAATGTATAATGGAATTTAACTGAAAGTCAATGTAAAAGATGGCGATTTCAGAATAAAGCCAATGTAAAGAATGCTAATTCCAATGCAGTGGCAGTCCGTCCCTTAGGGGTGCACGAGCACCACCCCCCCCCATCCATGCGTCCGGCCCCCTAATCTACATGCAGGGCTTGGACGCATGGATTCCAATGTGGGGGGGGGGTTGAAGCACGTAATTGAGGCTCCAATTGGCTTCAAAAAGGGTGGGCTCGGGGCGCAGAGCACTGCACTCCGAGCCCACCCAGTTGTGTGATAATAGCAAATGAATATTCGCTATTGTCACTATGATCCTCCTCCCGGCCAATCAGGAAGCGGGTCACCCGATTGGCTGAAAGGACAGGCAAAGGAAGCCGCTGTGATGCAGAGGAGGAGGAGACGTGATGGAAGCCACAGCCCGTAGAAGCGCTGCCCGCCCACAACTTAGATGACCTGGCTGGATGACTGACCGACCGACAGGGGGGGGTGGTTGTTTGCCTCACGCCCAAAAAAAAAAAAAAACACCAGGCGCCACTCGGCCACTGTTCCAATGAAAGGTTATCTAGAGGGAAGATTGCATTGTGCATGCAGTATAGGTAGCTGGGCACCAAGCTGTCAATGTGCTGAATGCCATCTCCAAAGAGGGTGGGGGGGGGCATCAGAACTTTGCTATGGGGCCTTGGGATTTGCAGTTATGCCCCTAGTTTCAGCATTTCAGATTGTCACAATACACAAGAGTTTAGTGCGTCATTGAACATTAAAGTGAACATGGCCTGCAGCACTACACAGGCATGTCAATGGCTTCAAGAAAGAAGCCAGTGTGTGTGGGATTTAAAAAAAAAAAAAAGCATTTAATGCACTTTGCATTTGGTGCTTGTGTGTATACGCCCAAATGCAAAATTGCTATATATTTTAAAAGCATTTCAAATTTACGACTTTGAATGACATCGGGATTTAGAATGAATGCATGTGTAACCAGGACTTGATAATGTCTGCACATACAGAAATCACTTGAAATTACAGGCTTAAATCCTCTTTACAATTCCTGTGAATGTACTTTTTGTTTTTCCAAGTGACCTTTTTTTGTGTTAACAATATAAACCTAAATCTGTTTTATGGGCAGAAGATGGGTGGGACTACTTCAAAGACACTAATAAAGCAGTAGTTACATTTGGTTCTCCACCCAATACAGAGCAGGAAGGAACATTGAGTATCATTAATGCAACATTGTCTAGAACTGGTTTCTGTGAACCAAACCAAGCTTTTAAAAAAATAAAATCACAGCTACATGTTACATTTTCTTTCTTTTAAATAAATTTTGGCCAGCTGGATATTTTTAAAATAAATAAACCTCTAAATTGCTCAATATGTTATCAAGGCTATGCTGCCATGCATAGATTTATAGCCAATTAAAAAAAAAAAAAAAAAAAGTTTTACTCTTATCTTTCCTAAAGGTAAATTGCTTGAAATTATTTTAAATAGAAAATGGATAATTAAAGTGTACCTCTAGCCAATGTTGTTTCTTTTGTTTTGGATAATGTGGGAAATTGTTAGGACCCTGGTATGTTTTTTGTTTTTTTGTGGCCCTGTCCAGGACTCTAGGACGTATGGTTATCAACCATCTGTTTTTGAATCAATCTTGTTTTTATAAGCACTGTACCGGTATGTATTATTTTTTTTAAATCTTTTTTATTTTATTTTATATAAACACATAGACAATACAAACATACAACAGCACAGCCAACATCTGGCTAACAACATGGGCGGGATATGTTAGAGCATTTGCGACTACCATAATAAACCATCATCAATGAGGTGGCCTGGCTCAAGCTCCAGGGGTAGTATTATAGTTACCGTAACTAGCTCACCTAAGTTGCTGTGCTAGCAAGGGTCGGTTTAACAAGACAAGGGATGTTATCAGAATTCAGAGAAGCCTCCTAATCTGCTGCCGCAGTGGAGGGTTCTGCCAACCACTTAGACCAGACCCTGTCAGATTTTTTCGGACAGCCCCTATGTACAGTATATAGGTATCTTTTTATAAGGGTATCATATTAATGACAAGTGTTTTCCATAGACCTACAGAAGGAGGGGCTTCCCGCTTCCAGCATAGGACAATGGACTTCCTGGCATAGAACAGCAAGAGACCCAACAGGGTTCCCTCAGCCACCCTGGGCACCAGGTCCTCCACCAGCCCCAACAGGCATATTCTTGGGGATGGGACAATAGAGATACTTAACAATTCATTCACTTCCAGCAAGATTTGTGACCAAAAACCTATAATTACCGGGCAGGACCAGAATATATGAATGTAGTTCCCCGAAGCATGGTCACAACGCCAGCACTCCGGGGAGAGGGTAGACCTCATCCTGTGCACCCGGGCGGGTGTGAGATATGCTCTATGGACAATCTTATACTGAATGAGGCGATCTCTCAGGGAAACAAGTATTTTAAATGGGAAGTCCCATACATCCTCCCAGTCCTCGGAGTCCAGCTCCGGGAACATCCTGGCCCCATTGCTGACGGAGCCTGGACAACTCAGGAGAAGAGACTCGGAGGAGATGTGCGTATAACACGGAGGTGGGTTTGTTTGTACAGTCGAAGCACAAAATCCGCTCCAAGTCAGACTGTACCAGCTGCCTCTCGCCTGGTGGAAACTGGGCCCTGAAAGCATGGGACAACTGAAGATATCTGAATCTGTGTGAGGGCGGGGCATTGTGTTTAGACATTAAATGATCAAAGGAGAAGATCGAGAGGTCTGAGGTGTAGTGTTGAGCGAACCCGAACTGTAAAGTTCGGGTCCGTACCGAACTTTAGCTTTTTCCCGAACCCGGACTTTGCCCAAAAGTCCGGGTTCGGGTTCGGCAATCTAATTACGCATTTAGAAATGCTTCAGGGGCCAGCCAATCACCTTTTGATTAGCTGGTGTGCCCTTAGAGGCCATCATAGCCATGCCTACTAATGGCATGGCTGTGATTGGTCAGTGCAACATGTGACCCAGCTTCTATATAAGCTAGAGGCACACAGCACACATGTCACTCTGCTTCAGAATAGATAGGGAGAGGATCTAGTCTGCTGCTGCTGCTTTTAGGTAGAGATAGAAAAATAGATGAGGTAGTCCTGATTCTACAATCTGAGGGAAAAGATAGAGAGATAGTGTAGTGTAGGGCCAGGTTCCTGTTGGTGCTTTCAGGGAGAGAGAATATTATATATTTGTCCAGATTCAGAGATTAAAATCAGCGATCTGCATAGGTTTACCTGTTTGTGTTGCAGTGCAGTCTTTTTACACTGCCATGAGCCCAGTGTCAGAGAAAATCTAACTTTTAGGGGGAAAAAAAAAGGCACTTTATTGTGCTCTTTTGCAAAAGACCCATAGGGCAAAAAAAAAAAAAAGCATTTTATTTTGCTCGTGCAAAAAAAGACCAGTTTAGGGCAAAAAAAAAAATTTGCACTTTAATGTACGCTTGCAAAAAGAGCCATTCAGGAGCACAAAAAATAGTTTGCAGTGTGTTATACATATGTGGAGATGTGTGAAATAAACAATTTCTATATAGTTTTCTCCTACTGTGCTATACTAAAAAAACAACATTTTTTTTGAATAGCATTTTCTGCAGATCTGTAGCTGTGCGATTCAGCGGTTACGTACTGTGGGTGTGTTCTGCTCTTCCAAAAAACGCCGTTTAGGGGCACAAAAAATAGTTTGCAGTGTGTTATACATATTTGGAGGTGTGTGAAATAAACAATTTCTATATAGTTTTCTCCTACTGTGCTATACTAAAAAAACAAAAAAATGTTTGAATAGCATTTTCTGCAGTTCTGTAGCTGTGCGATTCAGCGGTTACGTACTGTGGGTGTGTTCTGCTCTTCCAAAAAACGCCGTTTAGGGGCACAAAAAATAGTTTGCAGTGTGTTTTATACATATTTGGAGGTGTGTGAAATAAACAATTTCTATATAGTTTTCTCCTACTGTGCTATACTAAAAAAACAACATTTTTTTGGAATAGCATTTTCTGCAGTTCTGTAGCTGTGCGATTCAGCAGTTACGTACTGTGGGTGTGTTCTGCTCTTCCAAAAAACGCCGTTTAGGGGCACAAAAAATAGTTTGCAGTGTGTTATACATATTTGGAGGTGTGTGAAATAAACAATTTCTATATAGTTTTCTCCTACTGTGCTATACTAAAAAAACAACATTTTTTTGGAATAGCATTTTCTGCAGATCTGTAGCTGTGCGATTCAGCGGTTACGTACTGTGGGTGTGTTCTGCTCTTCCAAAAAACGCAGTTTAGGGGCACAAAAAATAGTTTGCAGTGTGTTATACATATTTGGAGGTGTGTGAAATAAACAATTTCTATATAGTTTTCTCCTACTGTGCTATACTAAAAAAACAACATTTTTTTGGAATAGCATTTTCTGCAGTTCTGTAGCTGTGCGATTCAGCAGTTACGTACTGTGGGTGTGTTCTGCTCTTCCAAAAAACGCCGTTTAGGGGCACAAAAAATAGTTTGCAGTGTGTTATACATATTTGGAGGTGTGTGAAATAAACAATTTCTATATAGTTTTCTCCTACTGTGCTATACTAAAAAAACAACATTTTTTTGGAATAGCATTTTCTGCAGTTCTGTAGCTGTGCGATTCAGTGGTTACGTACTGTGGGTGTGTTCTGCTCTTCCAAAAACACCCATTTAGGGCAAGATCCTAAATTTGGAAAATATGAGGAGAAGGTCAAAGGGACGTGGTGGCCCCGGTCGTGGTGCTGCTGGTGGAGCTCCTGTTGCAGGGAGAGGACGTGGTGGATCTGTGCCAGATACACGCACAAGTGAAACACCTTCCTCAGGTGTGAGTAGGCGACCGAGCCTGCGGCGGTATTTTGTCGCGCCTAATGAGGCTGTACGAATGTTTAGGCCAGGACAAGTACAGGCGATAGTAGATTGGGTTGCTGACAGTGCCTCGGGTTCCTTCACATTGTCTCCCACCCACTCTTCTGATGAAAGAACAGAGTTGGCACCTGAAACCCATGTCCATCAGTCTTTCACCTCACCCCCTTGCAAATCAGCCAAGCAGTCTGAGCCCCAAATCATGCAGCAGTCTCTTCTGCTTTTCGATGACTCTGTTAGCAGGGTTTCCCAGGGCCATCCACCTAGCCCTGCCCCAGAAGTGGAAGAGATTGAGTGCACCGATGCCCAACCACTTATGTTTCATGATGAGTACATGGGAGGACCATCGCAGTACGTCTCGGATGATGACGAAACACAGGTGCCAACTGCTGCTGCTTTCGCAATTGTGCAGACAGACAAGGAGGGCAGGGGTGAAGACTGGGTGGAAGATGATGTGGAGGACGATGAGGTCCTCGACCCCACATGGAATGAACGTTATGCAGGTGACCAGTGTAGTTTGGAGGAAGAGGCGGTGGTCGCACAGAGCCACCAGCACAGCAGAAGAGGGAGCAGGGTGCAAAAGTGGAGCGTCCGTCCGCTAGACAGTATGTCTGCTACTGCCCAACGCAGCAAGGGACCGAGCACACCAAAGCCAGGTCCAAGGAGTTCCCTAGCGTGGCAGTTCTTCAGACAATGTGCTGATGACAAGACACGAGTGGTTTGCAGGCTGTGCAATCAGAGGCTGAAGTGAGGCATAAACGTTCTCAACCTGAGCACAACCTGCATGACCAGGCATCTAAGTGCAAAGCACGAGCTGCAGTGGAGTAGACACCTCAAAAACCAAGAAAGGTCTCTGGCTCCTCCTGCTTCCTCTTCTGCTGCAGTCTCGGCCTCTTCATCCACCTCTGTAGTAGGGATGAGCTCGGTGTTCGAGTCGAACATACGTTCGACTCGAACATCGGCTGTTCGATCGCTCGACGAAGATCGAACGATTTGGGCCGTTCGCGCCTAATTCGAGTGACGCGAACGGCCCACAATGCACTACGCCATCGCAGTGTCATCCAGGCGCTGTGATTGGCCAAGCATGCACTGTGACCCCGCATGCTTGGCCAATCACAGCGCCGGCAGCGAGGAGAGCAATGATTGGCCACAGGCAGGATGCCTGTGGCCAATTATTGCTGAGGGTGTTTAGTACACGCCCCACACTATAAAAGGCCGCCAGCACGGCGGCCTAGTGTAGTGTGTTCCGGAGCAGGGAAAGAGAAGCATAGGCAGGGACAGTGACATTTTTTTTTCTTGCTTAACCTGGATTCCTTTAGTTTAGGGAAAGAGAAGGATAGGTAGGGAGAGTGTCAGTGTGTTTTACTGTGCGAATCCTTGTTTCTAGGGACAGGGAAGGACAGTGAGGGAAATTCTCCTTGTGCTATAGTGTGCTAAAGCATTGATCATCAACCATCTTTAAAAAAACATTTTTTCTAGGGACAGAAAACTATAGGTAGGAAGAGTGTCAGTTTATTTCACTGTGATAATCCTTGTTTCTAGGGACAGGTAAGGACAGTGAGGGAAATTCTCCTTGTGCTATACTGTGCTAAAGCATTGATCATCAACCATCTTTAAAAAAACATTTTTTCTAGGGACAGAAAACTATAGGTAGGAAGAGTGTCAGTTTCTTTCACTGTGATAATCCTTGTTTCTAGGGACAGGGAAGGACAGTGAGGGAAATTCTCCTTGTGCTATAGTGTGCTAAAGCATTGATCATCAACCATCTTTAAAAAATAGGATTTTTATAACAGCTTACCTGTAAAATCCTTTTCTTGGAGTACATCACGGGACACAGAGCGACATAGTCATTACTAATGGGTTATATAGTTACCGTCAGGTGCTGGCACTGGCAACTTCCAAAACCGGAAGTACCCTCCCCTATATAAGCCCCTCCCATCCGGGAGCACCTCAGTTTTGTAGCAAAGCAATAAGTGTCCCCAAAGAGGGGCGGGAGCTCTGTGTCCCGTGATGTACTCCAAGAAAAGGATTTTACAGGTAAGCTGTTATAAAAATCCTATTTTCTTTCTCGTACATCACGGGACACAGAGCGACATAGTCATTACTAATGGGATGTCCTAAAGCAATGCCAAATGAGGGGGGGGATACACCATATATAAGCTGAGCGCTATCAGACATGAGGATCTTTTGCGGCCTGCAACACACTGCGCCCAAAGGCGACATCCTCCTGACTTCTAACGTCCACCTGGTAGAACCTAGTAAACGTGTGTACTGAAGACCATGTTGCGGCCTTACAGACTTGAGCCAGGGAGGCCTGGTGATGCACTGCCCATGAAGTTCCAACTGCTCTCGTGGAGTGCGCCCTAACTTTGAACGGAGGCGGTCTACTTCTCAAGCTATAGGCTTGTATTATGACCTGTCGAATCCACTTGGCTAAAGTAGATTTTGACGCTGCCTGACCCTTCTGGGGCCTTCCGGCAGAATAAACAAAGTATCCGTTCTGCGAATCTGAGCAGTGGCTTTTAGATAAGCTTTAACTGCTCTTACTACATCCAAAGAATGCAATAACTTTTCCTCTACCGAAGTAGGCTTGGGGAAAAAAGAAGGAAGAACCACATCTTGGTTCAAATGAAACCTCGATACCACCTTAGGAAGAAAGGCTGGATGAGGACGTAACACTACTCTGTCCTTATGGATAACCAGATATGGCTCCTTACAGGACATAGCTGCTAATTCCGATACTCTTTTAGCCGAACAAATGGCTACTAGAAAAATCAATTTCCTGGTGAGAAGCACTAAGGAAATATGCTGTAATGGTTCAAATGGTTGTTTCTGTAGAACCGACAGAACCAAGTTTAGATCCCATGGACATATGGGAATATTAACCGGAGGACTAATACGCATCACTCCTTGTATAAAGGCTTTGACTAGTGAATGCGAAGCCAAGGGCCTTTGAAAAAATATTGACAAGGCCGAAATCTGACCCTTGATAGTACTCAAGGCAAGCTTCCTATCTACAGCCCATTGTAGGAAGTCCAGAATCCTACCTATTACGTACTTATGTGGATGCCATTTCTTGGCCTCACACCACGCGTTGTACGCCTTCCAGATTCTATAGTAGATCTGCCTGGATACCGGCTTCCTGGCATTGATCATGGTAGATACCACAGCATTAGAGAGCCCTCTCTTTTTTAGAATGTGGGCTTCAATAGCCAGGCCGTCAAACCTAGGGCTGGTAAGGAAGGGTGGTATATCGGTCCTTGCGAAAGCCGGACGACGTGGGAGAGTCCAAGGACTCCCCACTGAAATTTTACAATCTCCGCGTACCACGCTCTTCGGGGCCACGCTGGAGCCACCGGAATCACTGGTTTCTTTTCTACCCTGATTCTGCGGAGTAATCGAGGTAACCATTGGCGGTGTGAATGCATATATCAGCTTGAACTGATCCCAAGGGAACACTAGGGCATCCGAGCCGCAAGCTAGGGGATCCCTTGTCCGAGAGACAAACCTGTCCCCCTTTGCGTTGAATCTGGATGCTAGAAGATCTACATCCGATGTTCCCCACCGCTGACATATTGTCCAGAAAACCTCGGGGTGAAGGGACCCTTCCTCTGGGCCTAATTGCTGGCGACTTAGAAAGTCCGCCTTCCAATTCTCCACTCCTGGAATGAATACCGTAGATATGGCTGGGACATATTTTTCTGCCCATTTCAGGATGTAATTTACTTCCCTCTGGGCTGCACGACTCCTGGTGCCCCCCTGATGATTGATATATGCCACTGCTGTGGCATTGTCTGATTGAATTCTGACAGGGGACCCTTGGAGTTTGGATGTCCATGCTACTAGGGCATACCGGGCTGCTCGTATCTCTAAGAGATTGATGGGCAGGGCCTTTTCTGCATCCGACCATCTGCCCTGGAGAGACCATTGCTCCAGTACTGCTCCCCAGCCTATAAGGCTGGCATCTGTAGTGACCACCTTCCAAGAAATCGGACTGAAGGATTTCCTTTTTTCCAGATTCTGGGGAACCAACCACCAACGGAGGCTCTTGCGAACGGAAGGGGACAAGGACATTGTAAGTCTAGGGCCTGAACTTTTTTGTTCCAGGCTGACAGTATGGCCCCTTGCAAATTCCTTGAATGGAATTGACCGTAGGGTACTGCTTCGAATGATGCCACCATTTTTCCCAGCAGCCTCATATACAGGCGTATGGACGGCTGTCTTTTTTGTACCCACTAAGTGGATCAAATCTTTCAAAGACAACACCTTTCCTCGAGGCAAGAATATTTTTCTCTGGCCTGAATCCAACCTTAGCCCCAAGTATTCCAGACTTTTGACTGGTTTTTAGGGCTGACTTGTCTCGGTTGATAATCCAACCGTGAGATTCCAGATACTTGATCGTCTTGTGAACGACCACGTCTAGTTTTTTCACTGAGTGGTCTATCAGCAACAAGTCATCCAGATATGCCATTATCATTACACCTTGTGTTCTTAGATTGGCCAATAAAGGGCCAGAATTTTTGTAAACACTCGTGGTGCTGTGGCCAAACCGAAGGGTAAGGCTCTGAACTGAAAATGGCGCCCTTCTACTGCAAAGCGTAGAAATTTTTGGTGGACTGGAAAGATGGGAATGTGCAAATAAGCATCTTTGATGTCGATCGTGGCTAACCAATCCTCCCCTTGTAGGGCAGTGGCCACCGATCGGATCGACTCCATCGGAAAGTCCTGATATACAGGAATTTGTATAGCCCTTTTAGAATTAATATGGGCCTCCCGACCGCGTTTGCTTCGGGACTGTAAAGAGGTTTGAGTAAAACTCGAACCCTCATTCTTCCAGGGGAACCTCCATAATTACTCCTTGGAGCAATAGTTGTTCTAGTGCCAACAGGAGGGACTCTCTCTTCCGGGGATCCCTTGGCACGTTTGACCTCAAAAATGGGAAGGAGGAGAGTCTTTTAACTCCAAACTGTATCCCAAACCTACTGCGGAGAGCACCTATCTGTCTTGATCGTGTCCCGCCAGGTCTCTTGCGAACAACTGGAGTCCTCCCCCCACCCGACTGAGTGGGGGCTTCAATGAATTTCACTTTGGGGGAGGTTTTGTACCTCCCCTGACCCAGGGTTTCTTATTACCCTGCTACTGTCCCTGTTTTTTACCCCCGGGATTTAACCGAGGAGGCCGTCGGAACTGTTACACAGCCGATGCCCCAGGGACTGGAGAAGCAGGCCTCTTAAAGAGGGACCTCTAACTCTGCTTTTAACCGGCAAGAGCGTATTTTTACCGCTGGAAATTTTCTGGATATATTTGTCCAGGTTTTCCCTGAATAAGCGTTCACCATGAAATGGGACGCTAACCAGCCATTCTTTACAGGGAGCTTCAGCAGACCAGTTTCTGAGCCATAGGAGCCTACGCATATGTACTATAGACAGCGTAAGGCGGGAGGCCTGATGGACTGAATCCTCTATGGCATCAACCGCAAAGCCTAAGGCTCTAGGTAGATCAGCTAGGGCAAAGCCTGCTGATCTGTCAAGTCCCTCAAGACCTGTTTCAACTGATCCTTCACTGCTTAGCAGACCCCAATAGCTGCTACTGCTGGTTGTATCACCAAGCAGATTTTCATAAGGACTCCAATCTTTTATCTATTGGGTTCTTGAACATTTGGACATTATCCACTGGACATGTCAGTGATTTATACATACAAGAGATGGCTGCGTCCATTGTAGGGACCTTCCATTTTTTTTTTTTTTTTTGATGAACTTATCCTCCATGGGATAGACCACCGGAAATCTCTTGGGGGAATAAATATTTTCTCAGGACGTTCCCAATCCTGGTAAATGAGCCCTTTCAGTAAAGGGTGAAGTGGAAAAGAACAAACAGTCTGGGGGCTTCTAGCGACCCCAACGAGGATACAGTAGTGGTTGATGGTTCCGCAAGGTGCATTTTTAAATGCTGATCGGACCATGTTAGTCAGAGACTGAACCCATAATCTTTCAGCTTGAGATGCTGAGAAAAGGTTCCCCCACTGTTGATTCCTCTATAACAGAATCAACCTTATCCTGATCCCCTTCAGGCAGGTCGATCCCTGTATGGGACTGTTGCTCTGCTAACAGGCACTCTGAAGGAGGAGACGGAGATCGGGCGTGCTTTCCCTGACAGGGAGGCAGCGATAAATTTTGACAATCTCTCTCTAATCCTCCCAGAGCTGAGGAAAAAACCTCCTCTGTTACATACACAGGAGCAGGTGACTGAGGACAGCCACAGTACCAAGTACCCCTGCGGGGTCTCTACGGTCACTTACCTCTGAACTTCAGGGGAGACTGGTGCAGCAGGAGTATGCCCAAGATCCTCAGAGCCCGATGAGACCCCCTTCGCTTCCTGGAAGATTCAGTTCCGGAGCTACTGGACGGCATATTCCTAAGCCTAAAGCTGAGGTATTCCAGCCGTAATACACCACTTTTACTGAGAATAGTCTAGCACAATTGCTGCTATATCACAGTTGGTGTCTACTAATGTGCCTTTCTAGGGGATGCCTGTATCAACCGCTATGCTGTATGCCTTTAAATGTTGCCAGCTCTGTCTCTGTACTTCATAACCAGCTTATCTGCAATAATGTGGCTTTTTAAAAACCTGCTGGGACGCCCGCACATGCGCAGAAGCGCTGCGGCGCGCACAGAGCGTCATCCCCCAGGCCCCGCCCCTTTTTCCGGCCACCTCTATATATAGAGGCGCGTGCACGCGCACGCGCGCGGCCACGTGCGCCTCGGCGCTAATTTTCAAACCTTCAGGGACCGGGTTCCCAAGGATTCCACTCCCCTGGACCTGTATAGCACCCTGCACAGAAAACATCTTGGTCGTGGGTATGACCAGAGCTCTGGATCCCAGGGTCCAGCTCTCCTAAGAGAAGCATTACAGGCAGAACCTTGCTCTTCTCTGCAAGGCCCGGGTACTGACCGTTTAGCTATGAAGCTTTTTTGGTCGGATCCGGAATAGCTTACTGAGGCCCAAAAGAACCTGTACGCAAGCTCAGTGAAAAACACATGTTTCTTCTTGGCCAACACCTTAGACACTGGCAAAAAACTGAGGTGCTCCCGGATGGGAGGGGCTTATATAGGGGAGGGTACTTCCGGTTTTGGAAGTTGCCAGTGCCAGCACCTGACGGTAACTATATAACCCATTAGTAATGACTATGTCGCTCTGTGTCCCGTGATGTACGAGAAAGAAAAACATTTTTTCTAGGGACAGAAAACTATAGGTAGTGTGACAGCAGGAAGGTAAAGTCACCTGGTTGCATCCAGGGGGGTAGATATATTTCGCCCAGATTCAGGCTTTACGCCGACTTATACAACTAGGTGGAGAGTTGTATAAGGCTAGTGGGCTCATGGATGACTCATACCTCTAGGGAGAGGGCTGGGCGTCGTACAGACAGGGAGTTGATGAGGCCAGCTGAAGCTTGTCAGCTCATTTAGGCCTCTATAAGAACTCCCAGATTCATTAGATGTTAGCTCATGCCTGGAACCAGACCTGTGTGGACTGTCTAGGGAGAGTGAACCCCTGTGCGGTGAGACAAAGCCTGTGTGGCTATTTGCTTGGACATTTAAAACCAGGGACTTAGGGACTAGGACAGCACTAGGCTGATCCCAGTTGTTAGTTAGGAAACCTGTATGTTTAGTCAGAGGTCAACTTGACCAGGATTTATTTTGGTTATGTTTCTTTTGCTTTGCTGTGTTTTGTCACTGTAAATAGAAAATAAACCGCACCTTTTTTGATTTTGAAAACCACAACCTCCGTTTGCTGGGCCTGTTTTGTGTGGGGAGCCCATCCCGGGGGTCACGCACACCCGCTGCCGAGCTAACCCCCTCACAGTTGGTGGAGAACCAGTGGCAGTTTTTTTTAAGCCAGCATGGAGGAGATACTGAAGCAGCTGGCTCTAGCAAATGCCAATCAACAGCAGACAAATGCAGGTTTGCAAAGGAGCCTTGCAGCCCAGCAGCAGACAAACGCAACTTTGCAACAGAGTCTGGAGGCTCAGCAACGAGCCCAGCAGCAATCTGAGGCCCGCTTCATAGACCTGTTGCAGAAGCAAGAGCAGAGACTACAACAACAGATGGAAGCAGTAATGCAGCAACGTCCGCAGACCAGTGAGGAAAGCCGTCCCACTAATACCGCGTCCTTTGGGGTGAGTCGTTTATTGACAAAAATGACTGGAGAGGATGATCCAGAGGTATTTTTGACCACATTTGAAAGGACCGCTGAAAGAGAAAAGTGGCCTGAGGAGCAGTGGGCTGGACTGGTGGCTCCTCTGTTAACTGGTGAATCGCAGAAAGCTTACTATGACCTAGAGCCTAACCAAGCAAAAGACTATGTGATGCTAAAAGCTGAAATATTGGCAAGGCTGGGTGTCACCCAGGCTGTCCGGGCTCAGCGTGTGCATAACTGGACTTTCCAGCTTGGAAAACCCCCCAGGTCTCAAATGTATGATCTCATTCACCTGAGCAGAAAGTGGCTACAGCCAGAGACTTTGTCCGCACCAAAGATTGTGGAACGTGTTGTAATGGATCGGTTTTTGAGAGCTCTTCCTACTGCCATCCAAAAGTGGGTAAGCCATGGAGACCCAGAGACGGCCGATGGTCTTGTGGATCGTGTGGAGAAATACTTGGCTACAGAGAACCTGACGGCCTCTTTCAGAGACACTCGGACTTTCCACCCTAAGACCAGACCATCCCCAGGGGCGGATAAGAGGATTCCAAGGGGTGAGGGTGGAGAGAGTGAGAGGGTGGGAGCTCTACCCCAAGTTTGGCGAGAACAGCCTGGGAAATCAGCGGCTCAAGAGGCGGCAAGAAGGATCGTTTGCTACCGCTGCCGGCAAGCGGGACATATTGCAGCCAATTGCCCGGTTGTGGAGGAACCCATGCAGTGTGACTTTCTGACGGGCAGACGTCAGTCGCTGTGTGCGACAGTCGCATGCACTGCCATTCGAGGAACTGAGAAACATTTATGCAAAATGTGTGTTAATGGTAGAAATGTTGTGGTATTGCTGGATTCAGGTAGCCTTGTGACCCTGATAAAGGCTGAGTTAGTTAAAACAGAGGTCTCTGGGAATAGCAAGGTAGCTGTTATTTGTGTGCATGGGGACACCCGAGAGTATCCAGTGACTACAGTGTGTTTCGAGACCCCCAAAGGTACCCTCTCTCATCCAGTGGGCTTAGTATCTCAGTTACCGCATGACGCCATTGTGGGAAGGGATTTTCCGAAGTTCTGGGAACTGTGGGATGATCCTGAGCCCCTCACTGGTGCCCCTATGTACCAGGAATGTGATAGCCAGAACTCCCCTGAGAGTGGTGAGGACTCTCCGGAATTTCCCTTATCAGTATTGGCAGGGGAGACTCAAGAAACTGGAGAGGAGCCCACCTCCTCAGACGAAAACCTACCGTCTGTGGAGTTTTCTGATCTTGAGGTTCACAGGGAAAACTTTGCCACAGAACAGTTGAAAGACCCCGCCCTAATAAAGGCACGGGAAAACGTAGTGAAAATAGATGGTGAGTTAGTGAACCCAGATAATACCTGCACTTACCCATACTTCAGCGTAGAGAAGGACCTACTGTATCGGGTGGCAAAAAGGGCAGAAGAAACCGTTGAGCAGCTTGTGGTGCCCAAACCTTACAGGAAGTTGGTGTTGGAGTTGGCCCATGGGCACATTCTTGGAGGTCATCTGGGGACAGAGAAAACCCGAGAGAGGGTATTACAGAGATTCTATTGGCCGGGGGTGATGAAGGACGTAGAAAATTATTGTTCCTCCTGCCCTGTGTGTCAGAGGTTGGCCCCGATGCCACATTTCCGTAGCCCGCTGGTCCCTCTACCCATCATTGAGGTCCCGTTTGAGAGGATCGCCATGGATTTGGTAGGTCCTATAATCAAGTCCGCTAGGGGGCACCAGTACATATTAGTTATAATGGACTATGCCACCCGTTATCCAGAAGCGATCCCTCTCCGAAATACCTCGGCCAAAACCATAGCCAAAGAGCTATCTCTTGTTTTTAGCCGGGTGGGTATTTGTAAAGAACTGCTTACGGACCAAGGTACACCCTTTATGTCCCGGGTTATGAAAGAGCTGTGTAAATTGTTCAAAGTGACGCAATTGCGTACGTCTGTGTATCACCCCCAAACCGATGGGCTGGTTGAAAGATTCAACAAAACCCTAAAACAAATGTTGAAGAAAGTGGTGGATAGAGATGGAAAGGATTGGGACTGTTTACTTCCTTATTTGATGTTTGCTATTAGGGAGGTGCCCCAATCCTCTACGGGATTCTCCCCCTTTGAGTTACTGTATGGGAGACACCCAAGAGGGCTGTTGGATATTGCCAAGGAAACTTGGGAAAGTGAGAGTTCTCCCCACAGGAGTGTGATTGAGCATGTCGCCCTGATGCAAGATCGAATTGCACAGGTAATGCCCATCGTGAAGGAACATTTGGCCCAAGCGCAGTTGGCACAGCAGAGAGTGTACAACCGTGGAGCCAAGACCCGTACCTTTTCCCCGGGGGATAGGATATTGGTACTTGTCCCTACGGTTGAAAGTAAATTCCTTGCCAAATGGCAAGGCCCCTACGAGATAATGGAAAAAGTGAGCGAAGTGAATTACAAGGTCAGACAACCAGGAAGGCGAAAGCCCGAACAGATCTATCACGTTAATCTGTTGAAAGCCTGGAGGGATAGAGAGTCCCTAGTCGCAGACACTTGGTCACCAGCTCAAACTGGTTGCGTGATTCCTGAGGTTGGAATAGCAGCCACCTTGTCACAACCCCAACAACAGGAGGTTAAGGAGTTTGTGCTTCGCAACAAGGAGGTATTCTCTGAGCTGCCGGGACAAACATCTGGGGTAGAGCATGACATCATTACCCCGCCCGGTGAAAGGGTGAAGTTAAAACCCTATCGGATCCCAGAGGCTCGACGGGAGGCAATACGGGAGGAAGTACAGAAAATGCTGAACTTAGGGGTGATAGAGGAGTCCCAAAGTGATTGGTCTAGTCCCATCGTGTTGGTGCCTAAACCGGATGGGAGCTGGCGATTTTGTAACGATTTTCGTCAGTTGAACAAAGTTACAAAATTTGACACCTACCCCATGCCACGTATAGATGAGTTGATCGACCGGCTGGGAACAGCCCGATACATGACGACTCTTGACCTCACAAAAGGGTATTGGCAAATCCCCCTGGCCAAGTCGGCCAAAGAGAAAACCGCATTTGTAACCCCAGACGGGGCGTTCCAATATAAAAGAATGCCGTTCGGGTTACAGAATGCGCCGGCCACATTCCAGCGGAAAATGGACCAGATGCTGAGGCCCCATCGGAAGTATGCTGCGGCTTACCTGGATGACGTAATTGTCCATAGCACAGATTGGGCCTCACATCTGCCAAAAGTGCAAGCAGTCCTGGACTCTGTTCGGGAAGCGGGGTTTACGGCTAACCCCAAGAAGTGTACCATTGAGCAGGAGGAGGCCAAATATCTTGGGTACACCATTGGGAGGGGAGTAATAAAACCCCAACTCAACAAAGTCGAGGCCATCCAGAGTTGGCCACGTCCCAACAGCAAGAAGCAGGTACGAGCCTTTCTGGGAATCGCTGGGTATTATCGGCGATTCATTCCCCACTTTGCTTCTAAGGCTGTGCCCCTAACCAACCTGACGAAGGGGAAAGGGTCGGTCATGATTAAATGGACCCCCGAGGCTGAGGCAGCATTCCAATTCTTGAAACAAGCCTTATGTAGCCAGCCAGTGTTGTACTCACCCGACTTCTCTAAAGACTTTGTCGTACAAAGTGATGCGTCAGATGTGGGGTTAGGAGCAGTATTGTCCCAGGTCTGGAACGGGGAAGAGCACCCAGTCATTTACCTCAGCAGGAAGTTGAAGTCCCATGAGGTAAATTACGCCACCGTTGAAAAGGAGTGTTTAGCGGTGAAGTGGGCTCTAGATTCCCTTCGGTACTACCTGCTAGGTAGGCACTTTGACATGGTTACGGATCACGCTCCGTTAAAGTGGATGGCTCAAAACAAGGAAACAAATAGAAGAGTGAATAGGTGGTTCCTGGCCCTCCAGGAATTCAACTTCACAGTAAAGCATCGCCCTGGCGTTCAAATGGGGAATGTGGATGCTTTGTCTCGAGTACATGAATGCCTGATTGCTGGTGTTCCAACCCCGAGGTTAAAACAAGAGGGGGGGGTATGTGACAGCAGGAAGGTAAAGTCACCTGGTTGCATCCAGGGGGGTAGATATATTTCGCCCAGATTCAGGCTTTACGCCGACTTATACAACTAGGTGGAGAGTTGTATAAGGCTAGTGGGCTCATGGATGACTCATACCTCTAGGGAGAGGGCTGGGCGTCGTACAGACAGGGAGTTGATGAGGCCAGCTGAAGCTTGTCAGCTCATTTAGGCCTCTATAAGAACTCCCAGATTCATTAGATGTTAGCTCATGCCTGGAACCAGACCTGTGTGGACTGTCTAGGGAGAGTGAACCCCTGTGCGGTGAGACAAAGCCTGTGTGGCTATTTGCTTGGACATTTAAAACCAGGGACTTAGGGACTAGGACAGCACTAGGCTGATCCCAGTTGTTAGTTAGGAAACCTGTATGTTTAGTCAGAGGTCAACTTGACCAGGATTTATTTTGGTTATGTTTCTTTTGCTTTGCTGTGTTTTGTCACTGTAAATAGAAAATAAACCGCACCTTTTTTGATTTTGAAAACCACAACCTCCGTTTGCTGGGCCTGTTTTGTGTGGGGAGCCCATCCCGGGGGTCACGCACACCCGCTGCCGAGCTAACCCCCTCACAGTAGGAAGAGTGTCAGTTTCTTTCACTGTGATAATCCTTGTTTCTAGGGACAGGGAAGGACAGTGAGGGAAATTCTCCTTGTGCTATAGTGTGCTAAAGCATTGATCATCAACCATCTTTAAAAAAACATTTTTTCTAGGGACAGAAAACTATAGGTAGGAAGAGTGTCAGTTTCTTTCACTGTGATAATCCTTGTTTCTAGGGACAGGGAAGGACAGTGAGGGAAATTCTCCTTGTGCTATAGTGTGCTAAAGCATTGATCATCAACCATCTTTAAAAAAACATTTTTTCTAGGGACAGAAAACTATAGGTAGGAAGAGTGTCAGTTTCTTTCACTGTGATAATCCTTGTTTCTAGGGACAGGGAAGGACAGTGAGGGAAATTCTCCTTGTGCTATACTGTGCTAAAGCATTGATCATCAACCATCTTTAAAAAAACATTTTTTCTAGGGACAGAAAACTATAGGTAGGAAGAGTGTCAGTTTCTTTCACTGTGATAATCCTTGTTTCTAGGGACAGGGAAGGACAGTGAGGGAAATTCTCCTTGTGCTATAGTGTGCTAAAGCATTGATCATCAACCATCTTTAAAAAAACATTTTTTCTAGGGACAGAAAACTATAGGTAGGAAGAGTGTCAGTTTCTTTCACTGTGATAATCCTTGTTTCTAGGGACAGGGAAGGACAGTGAGGGAAATTCTCCTTGTGCTATAGTGTGCTAAAGCATTGATCATCAACCATCTTTAAAAAAAACATTTTTTCTAGGGACAGAAAACTATAGGTAGGAAGAGTGTCAGTTTCTTTCACTGTGATAATCCTTGTTTCTAGGGACAGTGAAGGACAGTGAGGGAAATTCTCCTTGTGCTATACTGTGCTAAAGCATTGATCATCAACCATCTTTAAAAAAACATTTTTTCTAGGGACAGAAAACTATAGGTAGTGTGACAGCAGGAAGGTAAAGTCACCTGGTTGCATCCAGGGGGGTAGATATATTTCTCCCAGATTCAGGCTTTATGCCGACTTATACAACTAGGGAGTTGATGAAGCCCAGCTGAGGCTAGTGGGCTCATGGATGACTCATACCTCTAGGGAGAGGGCTGGGCGTCGTGCAGGCAGGGAGTTGATGAGACCAGCTGAAGCCTGTCAGTTCGTTTAAGGCCTCTATAAAAACTCCCAGCTTCATTAGATGTTAGCTCATGCCTAGACCCAGACCTGTGTGGACTGTCTAGGGAGAGTGAACCCCTGTGCGGTGAGGCAAAGCCTGTGTGGCTATTTGTTTGGACTTTTACTAAACCAGGGACTTAGGGACTAGGACAGCACCAGGCTGATCCCAGTTGTTAGTTTAGGAAACCTGCATGTTTAGTCAGAGGTCAAACTGACCAGGATTTATTTTGTTTATGTTTCTTTTTGGCTTTGCTGTGTTTTTTGTCACTGTACATAGAGAAATAAACCGCACCTTTTGATTTTGAAAACCACAACCTCCGTCTGCTGGCCCTGTTTTTGTGTGGGGAGCCCAACCAGGGGGTCACACACACCCGCTACCGAGTTAACCCCCTCACAGTTGGTGGAGAACCAGTGGCAGTTTTTTTAAGCCAGCATGGAGGAGATACTGAAACAGCTGGCTCTAGCAAATGCCAATCAACAGCAGACAAATGCAGGTTTGCAAAGGAGCCCACCTCCTCAGACGAAAACCTACCGTCTGTGGAGTTTTCTGATCTGGAGGTTCACAGGGAAAATTTTGCCACAGAACAGTTAAAAGACCCCGCCCTAATAAAGGCACGGGAAAACGTAGTGGAAATAGATGGCGAGTTAGTGAACCCAGATAATACCTGCACTTACCCATACTTCAGCGTAGAGAAGGACCTACTGTATCGGGTGGCAAAAAGGGCAGAAGAAACCGTTGAGCAGCTTGTGGTGCCCAAACCTTACAGGAAGTTGGTGTTGGAGTTGGCCCATGGGCACATTCTTGGAGGTCATCTGGGGACAGAGAAAACCCGAGAGAGGGTATTACAGAGATTCTATTGGCCTGGGGTGATGAAGGACATAGAAAATTATTGTTCCTCCTGCCCTGTGTGTCAGAGGTCGGCCCCGATGCCACATTTCCGTAGCCCGCTGGTCCCTCTACCCATCATTGAGGTCCCGTTTGAGAGAATCGCAATGGATTTGGTAGGTCCTATAATCAAGTCCACTAGGGGGCACCAGTACATATTGGTTATAATGGACTATGCCACCCGTTATCCAGAAGCGATCCCTCTCAGAAATACCTCGGCCAAAACCATAGCCAAAGAGCTATCTCTTGTTTTTAGCCGGGTGGGTATTTGTAAAGAACTGCTTACGGACCAAGGTACACCCTTTATGTCCCGGGTTATGAAAGAGCTGTGTAAATTGTTCAAAGTGACGCAATTGCGTACATCTGTGTATCACCCCCAAACCGATGGGCTGGTTGAAAGATTAAACAAAACCCTAAAACAAATGTTGAAGAAAGTGGTGGATAGAGATGGAAAGGATTGGGACTGTCTACTTCCTTATTTGATGTTTGCTATTAGGGAGGTGCCCCAATCCTCTACGGGATTCTCCCCCTTTGAGTTACTGTATGGGAGACACCCAAAAGGGCTGTTGGATATTGCCAAGGAAACTTGGGAAAGTGAGAGTTCTCCCCACAGGAGTGTGATTGAGCATGTCGCCCTGATGCAAGATCGAATTGCACAGGTAATGCCCATCGTGAAGGAACATTTGGCCCAAGCGCAGTTGGCACAGCAGAGAATGTACAACCGTGGAGCAAAGACCCGTACCTTTTCCCCGGGGGATAGGATATTGGTACTTGTCCCTACGGTTGAAAGTAAATTCCTTGCCAAATGGCAAGGCCCCTACGAGATAATGGAAAAAGTGAGCGAAGTGAATTACAAGGTCAGACAACCAGGAAGGCGAAAGCCCGAACAGATATATCACGTTAATCTGTTGAAAGCCTGGAGGGATAGAGAGTCCCTAGTCGCAGAAACTTGGTCACCAGCTCAAACTGGTTGCGTGATTCCGGAGGTTGGAATAGCAGCCACCTTGTCACAACCCCAACAACAGGAGGTTAAGGAGTTTGTGCTTCGCAACAAGGAGGTGTTCTCTGAGCTGCCGGGACAAACATCTGGGGTAGAGCATGATATTATTACTCCGCCCGGTGAAAGGGTGAAGTTAAAACCCTATCGGATCCCAGAGGCCCGACGGGAGGCAATACGGGAGGAAGTACAGAAAATGCTGAACTTAGGGGTGATAGAGGAGTCCCAAAGTGATTGGTCTAGTCCCATTGTGTTGGTGCCTAAACCGGATGGGAGCTGGCGATTTTGTAACGATTTTCGTCAGTTGAACAAAGTTACAAAATTTGACACCTACCCCATGCCACGTATAGATGAGTTGATCGACCGGCTGGGAACAGCCCGATACATGACGACTCTTGACCTCACAAAAGGGTATTGGCAAATTCCCCTGGCCAAGTCGGCCAAAGAGAAAACCGCATTTGTAACCCCAGACGGGGCGTTCCAATATAAGAGAATGCCGTTCGGGTTACAGAATGCGCCGGCCACATTCCAGCGGAAAATGGACCAGATACTGAGGCCCCATCGGAAGTATGCTGCGGCTTACCTGGATGACGTAATTGTTCATAGCACAGATTGGGCCTCACATCTGCCAAAAGTGCAAGCAGTCCTAGACTCTATCCGGGAAGCGGGGTTTACGGCTAACCCCAAGAAGTGTACCATTGGGCAGGAGGAGGCCAAATATCTTGGGTACACCATTGGCAGGGGAGTGATAAAACCCCAACTCAACAAAGTCGAGGCCATCCAGAGTTGGCCACGTCCCAACAGCAAGAAGCAGGTACGGGCCTTTCTGGGAATCGCGGGTTATTATCGGCGCTTCATTCCCCACTTTGCTTCTAAGGCTGTGCCCCTAACCAACCTGACGAAAGGGAAAGGGTCGGTCATGATTAAATGGACCCCCGAGGCTGAGGCAGCATTCCAATTCTTGAAACAAGCCTTATGTAGCCAGCCAGTGTTGTACTCACCCGACTTCTCTAAAGACTTTGTCGTACAAAGTGATGCGTCAGATGTGGGGTTAGGAGCAGTATTGTCCCAGGTCTGGAACGGGGAAGAGCACCCAGTCATTTACCTCAGCAGGAAGTTGAAGTCCCATGAGGTAAATTACGCCACGGTTGAAAAGGAGTGTTTAGCGGTGAAGTGGGCTCTAGATTCCCTTCGGTACTATCTGCTAGGTAGGCACTTTGACATGGTTACGGATCACGCTCCGTTAAAGTGGATGGCTCAAAACAAGGAGACAAATAGAAGAGTGAATAGGTGGTTCCTGGCCCTACAGGAATTCAACTTCACAGTAAAGCATCGCCCTGGCGTTCAAATGGGGAATGTGGATGCTTTGTCTCGAGTACATGAATGCCTGATTGCTGGTGTTCCAACCCCAAGGTTAAAACAAGAGGGGGGGGGTATGTGACAGCAGGAAGGTAAAGTCACCTGGTTGCATCCAGGGGGGTAGATATATTTCTCCCAGATTCAGGCTTTATGCCGACTTATACAACTAGGGAGTTGATGAAGCCCAGCTGAGGCTAGTGGGCTCATGGATGACTCATACCTCTAGGGAGAGGGCTGGGCGTCGTGCAGGCAGGGAGTTGATGAGACCAGCTGAAGCCTGTCAGTTCGTTTAAGGCCTCTATAAAAACTCCCAGCTTCATTAGATGTTAGCTCATGCCTGGACCCAGACCTGTGTGGACTGTCTAGGGAGAGTGAACCCCTGTGCGGTGAGGCAAAGCCTGTGTGGCTATTTGTTTGGACTTTTACTAAACCAGGGACTTAGGGACTAGGACAGCACCAGGCTGATCCCAGTTGTTAGTTTAGGAAACCTGCATGTTTAGTCAGAGGTCAAACTGACCAGGATTTATTTTGTTTATGTTTCTTTTTGGCTTTGCTGTGTTTTTGTCACTGTACATAGAGAAATAAACCGCACCTTTTGATTTTGAAAACCACAACCTCCGTCTGCTGGCCCTGTTTTTGTGTGGGGAGCCCAACCAGGGGGTCACACACACCCGCTACCGAGTTAACCCCCTCACAGTAGGGAGAGTGTCAGTTTCTTTCACTGTGCTAATCCTTGTTTCTAGGGACAGGGAAGGACAGTGAGGGAAATTCTCCTTGTGCTATAGTGTGCTAAAGCATTGATCATCAACCATCTTTAAAAAAAACATTTTTTCTAGGGACAGAAAACTATAGGTAGGGAGAGTGTCAGTTTCTTTCACTGTGATAATCCTTGTTTCTAGGGACAGGGAAGGACAGTGAGGGAAATTCTCCTTGTGCTATACTGTGCTAAAGCATTGATCATCAACCATCTTTAAAAAAACATTTTTTCTAGGGACAGAAAACTATAGGTAGGAAGAGTGTCAGTTTCTTTCACTGTGATAATCCTTGTTTCTAGGGACAGGGAAGGACAGTGAGGGAAATTCTCCTTGTGCTATACTGTGCTAAAGCATTGATCATCAACCATCTTTAAAAAAACATTTTTTCTAAGGACAGAAAACTATAGGTAGGAAGAGTGTCAGTTTCTTTCACTGTGATAATCCTTGTTTCTAGGGACAGGGAAGGACAGTGAGGGAAATTCTCCTTGTGCTATAGTGTGCTAAAGCATTGATCATCAACCATCTTTAAAAAAACATTTTTTCTAGGGACAGAAAACTATAGGTAGGAAGAGTGTCAGTTTCTTTCACTGTGATAATCCTTGTTTCTAGGGACAGGGAAGGACAGTGAGGGAAATTCTCCTTGTGCTATAGTGTGCTAAAGCATTGATCATCAACCATCTTTAAAAAAAACATTTTTTCTAGGGACAGAAAACTATAGGTAGGAAGAGTGTCAGTTTCTTTCACTGTGATAATCCTTGTTTCTAGGGACAGGGAAGGACAGTGAGGGAAATTCTCCTTGTGCTATACTGTGCTAAAGCATTGATCATCAACCATCTTTAAAAAAACATTTTTTCTAGGGACAGAAAACTATAGGTAGGAAGAGTGTCAGTTTCTTTCACTGTGATAATCCTTGTTTCTAGGGACAGGGAAGGACAGTGAGGGAAATTCTCCTTGTGCTATAGTGTGCTAAAGCATTGATCATCAACCATCTTTAAAAAAACATTTTTTCTAGGGACAGAAAACTATAGGTAGGAAGAGTGTCAGTTTCTTTCACTGTGATAATCCTTGTTTCTAGGGACAGGGAAGGACAGTGAGGGAAATTCTCCTTGTGCTATAGTGTGCTAAAGCATTGATCATCAACCATCTTTAAAAAAACATTTTTTCTAGGGACAGAAAACTATAGGTACGAAGAGTGTCAGTTTCTTTCACTGTGATAATCCTTGTTTCTAGGGACAGGGAAGGACAGTGAGGGAAATTCTCCTTGTGCTATAGTGTGCTAAAGCATTGATCATCAACCATCTTTAAAAAAACATTTTTTCTAGGGACAGAAAACTATAGGTAGGAAGAGTGTCAGTTTCTTTCACTGTGATAATCCTTGTTTCTAGGGACAGGGAAGGACAGTGAGGGAAATTCTCCTTGTGCTATACTGTGCTAAAGCATTGATCATCAACCATCTTTAAAAAAAATGTTTTCTAGGGACAGAAAACTATAGGTAGGAAGAGTGTCAGTTTCTTTCACTGTGATAATCCTTGTTTCTAGGGACAGGGAAGGACAGTGAGGGAAATTCTCCTTGTGCTATAGTGTGCTAAAGCATTGATCATCAACCATCTTTAAAAAAAAACATTTTTTCTAGGGACAGAAAACTATAGGTAGGAAGAGTGTCAGTTTCTTTCACTGTGATAATCCTTGTTTCTAGGGACAGGGAAGGACAGTGAGGGAAATTCTCCTTGTGCTATAGTGTGCTAAAGCATTGATCATCAACCATCTTTAAAAAAACATTTTTTCTAGGGACAGAAAACTATAGGTAGGGAGAGTGTCAGTTTCTTTCACTGTGCTAATCCTTGTTTCTAGGGACAGGGAAGGACAGTGAGGGAAATTCTCCTTGTGCTATAGTGTGCTAAAGCATTGATCATCAACCATCTTTAAAAAAACTTTTTTTCTAGGGACAGAAAACTATAGGTAGGGAGAGTGTCAGTTTCTTTCACTGTGATAATCCTTGTTTCTAGGGACAGGGAAGGACAGTGAGGGAAATTCTCCTCGTGCTATACTGTGCTAAAGCATTGATCATCAACCATCTTTAAAAAAACATTTTTTCTAGGGACAGAAAACTATAGGTAGGAAGAGTGTCAGTTTCTTTCACTGTGATAATCCTTGTTTCTAGGGACAGGGAAGGACAGTGAGGGAAATTCTCCTTGTGCTATACTGTGCTAAAGTATTGATCATCAACCATATTTAAAAAAAAAAAATTCTAAGGACAGAAAACTATAGGTAGGAAGAGTGTCAGTTTCTTTCACTGTGATAATCCTTGTTTCTAGGGACAGGGAAGGACAGTGAGGGAAATTCTCCTTGTGCTATACTGTGCTAAAGCATTGATCATCAACCATCTTTAAAAAAACATTTTTTCTAAGGACAGAAAACTATAGGTAGGAAGAGTGTCAGTTTCTTTCACTGTGATAATCCTTGTGTAGCGCTACCCCCAGTTAAGAGAGCCGCTGATATTGATTTGGGCCCTGTAGTGCACTGCTGTCAACCCCTGGCAATCGGCTCTAACCTCCCGTGGCACAGCTGGTGATAGAGGGATAGGACCGCGTGACCGCAACTGTTGGTGACGCAGTCCTATAACAAACATACACAGAATATACTTTAAAACTCCTATTAAAGTAAGCGGAACTGACACCAAATGTACTTTACCCAGATATTTTACTGAGGCTAATGGGCAAGTAATAAACAACAGTATAACAAGTTGCAGATCCCTGCAATAAACAGTAATAAAGATAAACAGAGTAATCAGAATAATTAAGTATTGCTATGCAACTCTAGCGCTGCCCTTTTACAGCTACTTCCCCTCATGGGTAGACTAACACCCAGCAATGTCTACCTATGCAGTCAGGCCTGACTGATCTAAATGGAAGTTCAGTGAAACAATATTTGCTAGCAATCTCTCGGTGGTGCACTTGAAGAACAACTTTGTAATCCCAACGAATAGTAAAGATAAAGTATCTGTCTTTAAACAGCTCTCACCACCTGGACAAGTCCAAGTCCCTTTCCTCCATCGATTCGTCTAGGAACAGGAATCCACCGACATCCAAGTCTTCAATCCTTCTGGTGTACTGCAGCAAGGAGGATTAGATGTCTCTAAGGCTCTGCTAGGCTGGCAGAGGGCTCTTTGGAAAGGAGCACACGGCCCGGGCTTCAGGCCTTGTGCACACAGCAGTTCAGCACAGACATCCTCTTGCTAGGAGAGGGGGGTCCAAAGAGGCCGACCAAAACTCTGCCTCCCCTTTATAAAGTCTGCCCCAGCAGTCTCTGTTCTGGAGCAATGCACCCTGGGTGCTGCAAGATGTACTGGGAGATGTAGTCTCTCTCTCCTCTGCTTTCACTTCCATAATGTCTCTTTACTTCCTCCCGACTCACCTCTCACCTGGAACTTCTTGTCTCTCTGCATTAAAGGGGAACACCCCGCTACACACTCCCCCCACTTGAACTCTTTGGTCCCCAAAGATAAACTTCAACAAATACTGTTTACCATTTTGGACAATGTCGAGCATGATGTTGGCATAGGGAATTCCCACCAAAACTTTGGGATGGAACTCTCTTGCCCACAGGTCACACTACCATGAGTGGCCTGCCTAACTGTGCCAGAGAGTGAGCTGGGGTTGCCCTCCACCAAATGGACGGTGGAAGGATCAGGTTGTTCAACACTTCTCCTAGCCGTTACAACAGAGTCCTCTGAGCTCGTCCCCATTTGGGGGTAAGTTAGTTTCTTGGGAGGCCTGATGACTCTGCGAGCCCTCTGCTCTCTTGGTGCTTCTGACTCTGGCACCACAGGCTCTTCTTCAGGAGTAAGTTCAGGTAACATTGCTGGTTCTGGAACCTCTGATTCAGAAGTCAACTGACGTATGGAATCTCTAGAGTCCTCCTCTGCGCAAGTGTCAGGAACATCTTCCCAGTAATCAGCTGAGGGACTGAAGGGTATGAATTCAGTAGCCTCCGGATTCAGCGTTGCATCTGGGGTATCCCCTCCATTTGGGAGATCTATGGCGGACGTTCCCAGAGTCGAGGGAGGCCACAGCCAGTCCAGTTCTCCACCTTCTTCTGTACTCAATTGGGAGGCCTCCCCATCTTTGGCTCGAGAGGTCTGGGACCGAGTGTTCGGCCTAGGAATATCCAGGATAGAGGCCGGTTCAGGGGAGTCTCTCACGGGAGGTATTCTGACTGCCTCAGCAAGTGGGAGCAGGTGGTTCCGATGCCACGTCTTCAGTGGACCCACCTTTCCTTCTGGCTTTAGTTTGTAGACAGGCAAACCGGGCAACTTCCTACAGACAACATAGGGCTCAGATCTCCACCTGTCGGCAAGCTTGTGTTTTCCAGGGACCCCCAGATTGCGTAGCAGTACTCGGTCCCCGGGCTGCAGATCTTGCACTCGAACCTTCAGATCAAAATTTCTCTTGTTGCGGGCCCCCCTTTGATCCGAAGCCGCCTGGGCTTGTTCATAGGCCACCTGCAAGCTACGTCTAAGTCTGTCCACGTATCCCTTGTGGGATGTAGCTGAGGTATTGTCTATAGAAGTGCCAAAGGCCAGGTCCACAGGTAGCCTTGCTTCTCTCCCAAACATAAGTCGATAAGGGGAGTAGCCAGTGGCGTCACTTGTGGTACAGTTATAGGCATGTACTAGGGCTGATATGTGCTGACTCCAGTGTTGCTTCTTCTCTGTTTCTAAGGTTCCCAACATGTTGAGCAGGGTCCGGTTAAATCTCTCCGGCTGAGCATCTCCTTGTGGGTTGTAAGGCGTGGTTCTGGTCTTCTTTATTCCTAATGAATCCAAAAGTCTTCGGATCAACCGACTCTCAAAGTCCCTTCCTTGATCTGAGTGGAGTCTCTGTGGTAGTCCGTAATGGACAAAATACTTCTCCATAAGTATCTTGGCCACGGTGGATGCCTTCTGGTCTTTGGTTGGGAAAGCTTGAGCATAGCGGGTGAAATGGTCGGTTATTACCAGAACATTCCCCAATCCACTCAGGTCGGGTTCGAGGCAGAGAAAGTCAATGCATACCAGATCCATTGGGCCTTGACTCTGTAAATGGCCCATTGGGGCAGCTTGATGGGGTAGGGTCTTTCTCTGAATGCATCGTGCACAGGAATGGCAATACTCCTCTACTTCTGCCCTCATTCAGGGCCAATAGAACCGATTTCTGACAAGCTGGAAGGTCCTTTCTGCCCCTAGGTGACCATGATGGTCATGCAGGGCAATTAGTACAGTCTCTCGGTGCTTCTCTGGAAGAAATAACTGCCACTTATCTTCTGAGTCATCAGAGGGGCCCCTTCGGTAGACCACTCCCTGATGTACCTGTAGCCTGTCCAATTCCTTCCTCAACAGGCGAGCCTCCTTTGAGGGGTGATGTAGGAATTTGTTGGGATCCTGATTCTCCAGGGCTTCGAGGACCAATCTCCCCATGGGGTCTTCCAATTGGTCACACCTCAACTCCTTCTTGGACAGTCTCGGTAGGTTGTCTTCCTCCAGTTGAGTTACCCCACAATAGTGTTTGGGGACTCCTACCATGGTAACCCCTATTTCTTCTGCTCTGGAGCCTCCTCTGGCTTGGAATTCAGCCCCTTGACAAAGGGCCCGCACCCCGTCCGGTGCCACTTGGGTCCAATCTTCCCAGTCATTTGTCGTGGCATGAGACCTCCGGGACAGGGCATCTGCATCCCTATTTCCGGCTCCTGGTCTGTACTTCAGACTGAAGTTGAATCCAGACAATGCGGCCAACCACCTGTGTCCGGTGGCATCTAGTTTTGCGGTGGTGAAGAGGTAGGTCAGGGGGTTGTTGTCTGTCTTCACAGTAAACTCTGCCCCATACAAGTAGTCTTTTAGCTTGTCTACTACCGCCCATTTGAGGGCCAGGAATTCCAGCTTATGAGTGGGGTAATTCTTTTCTGAGGGGGTCAGGCTCCTGCTCACATAGGCCACTGGTCGCAGTTGTCCTTCATGTTCTTGGTAGAGTACACCACCTAGACCCTCATGGCTGGCATCCACATGTAATTCATAAGGTCTGGTAGGGTCGGCGTAGGCCAGGACTGGGGCAGTGGTTAAGCTCCTCTTCAGAGCATGAAAGGCCTCTTCACACCTTGGGTTCCACTGATCTTGAACTGACTCACCAGGCCTCCTGGGCCCTGAGTCATCCTCTTCCCCTTCTGCCTTTAGCAATTCATTCAACGGGCGGGCAATCCGAGCAAACCCCTCCACAAACCTCCTATAATAGGAGCAGAACCCCAGGAAGGATCTGAGCTCTGTTACTGTGGTGGGTCGTGGCCAGGAAGTGACTGCTTCCAACTTCTCAGGATCTGTGGCCACCCCTTCTTCAGACACTATGTGCCCCAGATAGTTCACAGAAGACTGGTAGAACCGACACTTCTCGGGGGAAAGCTTAAGTCCCTCTTCGCTGAGTCTTCTCAATACTTTCTCCAACCTGGCTTCATGTTCTTCCAAGGTTCTTCCAAAGACAATGACATCGTCCAAGTACACAAGGACTTCTATAAGATTCATGTCTCCAACAGTCTTCTCCATAAGGCGTTGAAAGGTAGCAGGAGCTCCAGACAGACCCTGAGGCATCCTATTGAATTCGAAGAATCCCACCGGGGTTATGAAGGCTGTCTTCTCCCTGTCTTCTGGGTGCATAGGGATTTGATAGTACCCACTCTTGAGGTCCATCACACTGAACCATTTGGCTCCAGACAAACTTTGTAGGGCATCTTCTCTTCTATCCTTGGCGTGGTGTATTGGTCAGGGATGGTTCTCCCTGTTGAGAGTCCTGTAATCGATACAAAGCCTCAACGACCCATTCTTCTTTCTGACCACCACGATTGGGGAGGCATAGGGACTTCTAGACTCCCGGATCACACCAGTCTTCTTTAGTTCTACAAGTTGTTCCCTCAGATCCTCCAGATCTGCCAGGGGGACCCGCCTGACCCTCTCTCGGAAGGGCTTATCTTCTTGGAGGCGGATCCGATGGGTGGCACTTCTTGCACACCCCACATCGAATTCATCTTCGGAAAAGATCTTCTCCCACCTGGACAGCTGGGCCTTGGCTCTTTCTTTCCAAGCCCTGGGTAGGTTCGGGTTTTCCACGGACAGTTTCTCCCAAACATCTCCTCCGTCACCCGTCCCCTTGACTTCGGACCAAGTGACCGGGGCAGCAGGGCTCACCTGACCAAGCAACACTCTGGCAGGGATCTCCATGGGTCCTCCCGTAGTGTTCCTAACACTCACCGGAACTCTGCCATGGGCCTTCTTCAGGGCCTTGAACGGAATCACTTCTGGTATCACTTCCAGGCCTGAGGACTCTTCCCTTGGGTCTGATTCCAGCATGACAAAGGGGCCAGGTTGTTCCCACGAAAGCTTCACAGTGGCCCTAAGACAGGTTACTTCTCCGGGCTGTAGCACTACTCCTTCTCTGCCAAGTCTCCACACCTTCCCTATCCCCTCTCCCGGGGTCTTCTGCTCTAAGACCAGTCGTTGGTAGGCCGTCTTTAGCATGGGATGGATTTTGGTGGCTGAATGGTTTCTCTCTTTCACTAGAGGGGTCAGGAGTCTCCTGACTAGATCCGTGTTTGTCCCAATGATCAGGGAAATCTTGCTGGCTCCAGGCGGCCGGGGACACACAACTGCAGGGTGTCAAACACTTCAGCCTTCCCAGCCACGGATGGGTCGAAAGTCATCTTTATGGGCAGCATCATAAGGGAAACTCTGGGTTCCAAGTCCCCATATCTCCAGCTCTTCTATCTTCTGGATAGGCAGATGACTCAAGTGCCTATCATAGAAGTCCCGGTATAGTAAAGTCACCTGTGCTCCGGTGTCCAAAAGAGCTTTAGTATAGACTCCTTCCACTTGAATGGGCACAGTAGGAGACGGGCCCACCAGTTCCTTTGGGTATGGCCGGACTGGGGTCACCTCTTTTTTTTGGCTTTCGACCCTTGCCCTGCTCCTTTTGGACTTTAATTTTTCCTGAGCCTGGCATGCATTGACTTTCTCCCTCTCAATGGGGGCACAAACCCGCTGAGGGATGTTATTGTTCCTTTTAGGTGGATGTTCCTTCTTTGGGGTGCTGTACTTCCACTGAGGGGTCTTGCCCCCTCCCTCTGGGGTACATCTTGGTGGGGGTGTACTATACCTCCTCCTAGGAGTTTTGTCTCCTCCATTCTTGGCCTTTTTTTTTAGTTTGGAGCGCACTGAAGATGATGGGCACCCGGTTGACTCCTTCACCGGGGCCCTTTGGAGTTTCCCGCCGGCTTGCAATTATCTGTTCTCTTCTTCTTTGGGCTGGAGCATACGTTTGCAAAGTGGCCACTCCCTCCGCAGTTATAGCAAATCACCTCTTCTCGGTCCTGTAGGGAGGCCGGTGCTGAGGTGTTCGGGAACAACTCCTTTCTTGGGCTTGGTTTCTCTCGTCTTCTCTGATCTTTCTCCATCAAAGAGGTCAGCATCTCCAACACTTGGGCCATTTGCGATTTCAGAGTGTCAACCTCCGCTTCTCTTTCTGGGCTCTTGACCGAATGTACCAACACTGGTACAGGTGTGACATTCGCCTTGGCCACCTGCTGATCTTCCTCCAGCGCCTCTTCGTCCCTAATAATTTTTATTAGATCAGAGTAGGTTAGTGACATTCCTCCTCCTGAGGTTTTCAGGTGCAGCCAGACCGGGTCTGAGCGCCGCGCTCCCCTCATGATCTGCTTCATGCGTGCTTCATCTGCATCTTTGGGCAGCATTCCCTTCTTCAGTACAATGTTGCATAACTGCCTGTTCAGCCTTCTAACATATTCTGACAGTTTCTCATTCGGCTGCTGGAGAGTGTGTTCAATTTGATAAATCATCTCTGACACCTTCTCCAGCTGACCAAACTCTTCCTGCAGCATGGCCAGGCAATCTTGAGCTGTACAGTTTTCATTTCCAAACCGGAAGCTCTTCACCGATTCTGCCGCGGCACCTTTCAGACTTTCTAAGACTCGCTGTCTCTTCTGTGCCTCAGGCACCTCCCATGCTTCTACTGCCTGCAATGCCTGTTCCACCCAAGTGTCAAAATCTTCCTCCCCCGCAGGGACGGGGAGCTTCCCTGAGAAGGTGCTAAGCTTCTGGTAACCGGCCTCCACATGCACCGTATTGCTTTTCAGGCACTTAATTACAAGGTCTCCTAGAGCATTCAACAATTCAGGCCCTATAGCGGCCAGCGGTGATCCCGGGCTTAATAGTTCCTTAAGCTTTTCTGCTTTAGGGGATAGTGGTGGAGATAATTGTGGGAGTGATGGCTTTGGTGTCTGAAACCATTCTTCCTTCACTGGCAGCGTATGTATCAAGTGATAGATCTGATTATCTATGGCTTGTATACTCTGACTTTTAAAATGCTCTGGGATTTCGTTTTTCCATTCTACCAGTGCGTATGTAAACGAGATCACTGGATCTGGCCTAAAATCCATCACCCATGCTTTATGGCTCGGAGACAGTAACAATACGAGCTGTTTTATCTCCTCTTCCTTCCATCTTTCCCCCGGGAGTACAATGACTACCGCCGCGGTTGGATCGGCGCCAATCGCTGCGCACCACTGTGACATTGCCAGCGGGTCCATGCTGGTACTTCTGACCGGCTTGATTGCAGCGTGCAACGTACAAGGATCCCGGACGAGCCCCCACGTGTAGCGCTACCCCCAGTTAAGAGAGCCGCTGATATTGATTTGGGCCCTGTAGTGCACTGCTGTCAACCCCTGGCAATCGGCTCTAACCTCCCGTGGCACAGCTGGTGATAGAGGGATAGGACCGCGTGACCGCAACTGTTGGTGACGCAGTCCTATAACAAACATACACAGAATATACTTTAAAACTCCTATTAAAGTAAGCGGAACTGACACCAAATGTACTTTACCCAGATATTTTACTGAGGCTAATGGGCAAGTAATAAACAACAGTATAACAAGTTGCAGATCCCTGCAATAAACAGTAATAAAGATAAACAGAGTAATCAGAATAATTAAGTATTGCTATGCAACTCTAGCGCTGCCCTTTTACAGCTACTTCCCCTCATGGGTAGACTAACACCCAGCAATGTCTACCTATGCAGTCAGGCCTGACTGATCTAAATGGAAGTTCAGTGAAACAATATTCGCTAGCAATCTCTCGGTGGTGCACTTGAAGAACAACTTTGTAATCCCAACGAATAGTAAAGATAAAGTATCTGTCTTTAAACAGCTCTCACCACCTGGACAAGTCCAAGTCCCTTTCCTCCATCGATTCGTCTAGGAACAGGAATCCACCGACATCCAAGTCTTCAATCCTTCTGGTGTACTGCAGCAAGGAGGATTAGATGTCTCTAAGGCTCTGCTAGGCTGGCAGAGGGCTCTTTGGAAAGGAGCACACGGCCCGGGCTTCAGGCCTTGTGCACACAGCAGTTCAGCACAGACATCCTCTTGCTAGGAGAGGGGGGTCCAAAGAGGCCGACCAAAACTCTGCCTCCCCTTTATAAAGTCTGCCCCAGCAGTCTCTGTTCTGGAGCAATGCACCCTGGGTGCTGCAAGATGTACTGGGAGATGTAGTCTCTCTCTCCTCTGCTTTCACTTCCATAATGTCTCTTTACTTCCTCCCGACTCACCTCTCACCTGGAACTTCTTGTCTCTCTGCATTAAAGGGGAACACCCCGCTACACACTCCCCCCACTTGAACTCTTTGGTCCCCAAAGATAAACTTCAACAAATACTGTTTACCATTTTGGACAATGTCGAGCATGATGTTGGCATAGGGAATTCCCACCAAAACTTTGGGATGGAACTCTCTTGCCCACAGGTCACACTACCATGAGTGGCCTGCCTAACTGTGCCAGAGAGTGAGCTGGGGTTGCCCTCCACCAAATGGACGGTGGAAGGATCAGGTTGTTCAACACTTCTCCTAGCCGTTACAACAGAGTCCTCTGAGCTCGTCCCCATTTGGGGGTAAGTTAGTTTCTTGGGAGGCCTGATGACTCTGCGAGCCCTCTGCTCTCTTGGTGCTTCTGACTCTGGCACCACAGGCTCTTCTTCAGGAGTAAGTTTAGGTAACATTGCTGGTTCTGGAACCTCTGATTCAGAAGTCGACTGACGTATGGAATCTCTAGAGTCCTCCTCTGCGCAAGTGTCAGGAACATCTTCCCAGTAATCAGCTGAGGGACTGAAGGGTATGAATTCAGTAGCCTCCGGATTCAGCGTTGCATCTGGGGTATCCCCTCCATTTGGGAGAT
This sequence comes from Rana muscosa, assembly GCA_029206835.1. NCBI lineage: Eukaryota > Metazoa > Chordata > Amphibia > Anura > Ranidae > Rana > Rana muscosa. Next base: position 474,537,990 of record CM055116.1, on the reverse strand, counting down.
CTATGGCGGACGTTCCCAGAGTCGAGGGAGGCCACAGCCAGTCCAGTTCTCCACCTTCTTCTGTACTCAATTGGGAGGCCTCCCCATCTTTGGCTCGAGAGGTCTGGGACCGAGTGTTCGGCCTAGGAATATCCAGGATAGAGACGGTTCAGGGGAGTCTCTCACGGGAGGTATTCTGACTGCCTCAGCAAGTGGGAGCAGGTGGTTCCGATGCCACGTCTTCAGTGGACCCACCTTTCCTTCTGGCTTTAGTTTGTAGACAGGCAAACCGGGCAACTTCCTACAGACAACATAGGGCTCAGATCTCCACCTGTCGGCAAGCTTCTGTTTTCCAGGGACCCCCAGATTGCGTAGCAGTACTCGGTCCCCGGGCTGCAGATCTTGCACTCGAACCTTCAGATCAAAATTTCTCTTGTTGCGGGCCCCCCTTTGATCCGAAGCCGCCTGGGCTTGTTCATAGGCCACCTGCAAGCTACGTCTAAGTCTGTCCACGTATCCCTTGTGGGATGTAGCTGAGGTATTGTCTATAGAAGTGCCAAAGGCCAGGTCCACAGGTAGCCTTGCTTCTCTCCCAAACATAAGTCGATAAGGGGAGTAGCCAGTGGCGTCACTTGTGGTACAGTTATAGGCATGTACTAGGGCTGATATGTGCTGACTCCAGTGTTGCTTCTTCTCTGTTTCTAAGGTTCCCAACATGTTGAGCAGGGTCCGGTTAAATCTCTCCGGCTGAGCATCTCCTTGTGGGTGGTAAGGCGTGGTTCTGGTCTTCTTTATTCCTAATGAATCCAAAAGTCTTCGGATCAACCGACTCTCAAAGTCCCTTCCTTGATCTGAGTGGAGTCTCTGTGGTAGTCCGTAATGGACAAAATACTTCTCCATAAGTATCTTGGCCACGGTGGATGCCTTCTGGTCTTTGGTTGGGAAAGCTTGAGCATAGCGGGTGAAATGGTCGGTTATTATCAGAACATTCCCCAATCCACTCAGGTCGGGTTCGAGGCAGAGAAAGTCAATGCATACCAGATCCATTGGGCCTTGACTCTGTAAGTGGCCCATTGGGGCAGCTTGATGGGGTAGGGTCTTTCTCTGAATGCATCGTGCACAGGAATGGCAATACTCCTCTACTTCTGCCCTCATGCAGGGCCAATAGAACCGATTTCTGACAAGCTGGAAGGTCCTTTCTGCCCCTAGGTGACCATGATGGTCATGCAGGGCAATTAGTACAGTCTCTCGGTGCTTCTCTGGAAGAAATAACTGCCACTTATCTTCTGAGTCATCAGAGGGGCCCCTTCGGTAGACCACTCCCTGATGTACCTGTAGCCTGTCCAATTCCTTCCTCAACAGGCGAGCCTCCTTTGAGGGGTGATGTAGGAATTTGTTGGGATCCTGATTCTCCAGGGCTTCGAGGACCAATCTCCCCATGGGGTCTTCCAATTGGTCACACCTCAACTCCTTCTTGGACAGTCTCGGTAGTTTGTCTTCCTCCAGTTGAGTTACCCCACAATAGTGTTTGGGGACTCCTACCATGGTAACCCCTATTTCTTCTGCTCTGGAGCCTCCTCTGGCTTGGAATTCAGCCCCTTGACAAAGGGCCCGCACCCCGTCCGGTGCCACTTGGGTCCAATCTTCCCAGTCATTTGTCGTGGCATGAGACCTCCGGGACAGGGCATCTGCATCCCTATTTCCGGCTCCTGGTCTGTACTTCAGACTGAAGTTGAATCCAGACAATGCGGCCAACCACCTGTGTCCGGTGGCATCTAGTTTCGCGGTGGTGAAGAGGTAGGTCAGGGGGTTGTTGTCTGTCTTCACAGTAAACTCTGCCCCATACAAGTAGTCTTTTAGCTTGTCTACTACCGCCCATTTGAGGGCCAGGAATTCCAGCTTATGAGTGGGGTAATTCTTTTCTGAGGGGGTCAGGCTCCTGCTCACATAGGCCACTGGTCGCAGTTGTCCTTCATGTTCTTGGTAGAGTACACCACCTAGACCCTCATGGCTGGCATCCACATGTAATTCATAAGGTCTGGTAGGGTCGGCGTAGGCCAGGACTGGGGCAGTGGTTAAGCTCCTCTTCAGAGCATGAAAGGCCTCTTCACACCTTGGGTTCCACTGATCTTGAACTGACTCACCAGGCCTCCTGGGCCCTGAGTCATCCTCTTCCCCTTCTGCCTTTAGCAATTCATTCAACGGGCGGGCAATCCGAGCAAACCCCTCCACAAACCTCCTATAATAGGAGCAGAACCCCAGGAAGGATCTGAGCTCTGTTACTGTGGTGGGTCATGGCCAGGAAGTGACTGCTTCCAACTTCTCAGGATCTGTGGCCACCCCTTCTTCAGACACTATGTGCCCCATATAGTTCACAGAAGACTGGTAGAACCGACACTTCTCGGGGGAAAGCTTAAGTCCCTCTTCGCTGAGTCTTCTCAATACTTTCTCCAACCTGGCTTCATGTTCTTCCAAGGTTCTTCCAAAGACAATGACATCGTCCAAGTACACAAGGACTTCTATAAGATTCATGTCTCCAACAGTCTTCTCCATAAGGCGTTGAAAGGTAGCAGGAGCTCCAGACAGGACCTGAGGCATCCTATTGAATTCGAAGAATCCCACCGGGGTTATGAAGGCTGTCTTCTCCCTGTCTTCTTGGTGCATAGGGATTTGATAGTACCCCACTCTTGAGGTCCATCACACTGAACCATTTGGCTCCAGACAAACTTTGTAGGGCATCTTCTATCCTTGGCGTGGTGTATTGGTCAGGGATGGTTCTCCTGTTGAGAGTCCTGTAATCGATACAAAGCCTCAACGACCCATTCTTCTTTCTGACCACCACGATTGGGGAGGCATAGGGACTTCTAGACTCCCGGATCACACCAGTCTTCTTTAGTTCTACAAGTTGTTCCCTCAGATCCTCCAGATCTGCCAGGGGGACCCCGCCTGACCCTCTCTCGGAAGGGCTTATCTTCTTGGAGGCGGATCCGATGGGTGGCACTTCTTGCACACCCCACATCGAATTCATCTTCGGAAAAGATCTTCTCCCACCTGGTCAGCTGGGCCTTGGCTCTTTCTTTCCAAGCCCTGGGTAGGTTCGGGTTTTCCACGGACAGTTTCTCCCAAACATCTCCTCCGTCACCCGTCCCCTTGACTTCGGACCAAGTGACCGGGGCAGCAGGGCTCACCTGACCAAGCAACACTCTGGCAGGGATCTCCATGGGTCCTCCCGTAGTGTTCCTAACACTCACCGGAACTCTGCCATGGGCCTTCTTCAGGGCCTTGAACGGAATCACTTCTGGTATCACTTCCAGGCCTGAGGACTCTTCCCTTGGGTCTGATTCCAGCATGACAAAGGGGCCAGGTTGTTCCCACGAAAGCTTCACAGTGGCCCTAAGACAGGTTACTTCTCCGGGCTGTAGCACTACTCCTTCTCTGCCAAGTCTCCACACCTTCCCTATCCCCTCTCCCGGGGTCTTCTGCTCTAAGACCAGTCGTTGGTAGGCCGTCTTTAGCATGGGATGGATTTTGGTGGCTGAATGGTTTCTCTCTTTCACTAGAGGGGTCAGGAGTCTCCTGACTAGATCCGTGTTTGTCCCAATGATCAGGGAAATCTTGCTGGCTCCAGGCGGCCGGGGACACACAACTGCCAGGGTGTCAAACACTTCAGCCTTCCCAGCCACGGATGGGTCGAAAGTCATCTTTATGGGCAGGTACCCATCATAAGGGAAACTCTGGGTTCCAAGTCCCCATATCTCCAGCTCTTCTATCTTCTGGATAGGCAGATGACTCAAGTGCCTATCATAGAAGTCCCGGTATAGTAAAGTCACCTGTGCTCCGGTGTCCAAAAGAGCTTTAGTATAGACTCCTTCCACTTGAATGGGCACAGTAGGAGACGGGCCCACCAGTTCCTTTGGGTATGGCCGGACTGGGGTCACCTCTTTTTTTTGGCTTTCGACCCTTGCCCCTGCTCCTTTTGGACTTTAATTTTTCCTGAGCCTGGCATGCATTGACTTTCTCCCTCTCAATGGGGGCACAAACCCGCTGAGGGATGTTATTGTTCCTTTTAGGTGGATGTTCCTTCTTTGGGGTGCTGTACTTCCACTGAGGGGTCTTGCCCCCTCCCTCTGGGGTACATCTTGGTGGGGGTGTACTATACCTCCTCCTAGGAGTTTTGTCTCCTCCATTCTTGGCCTTTTTTTTTAGTTTGGAGCGCACTGAAGATGATGGGCACCCGGTTGACTCCTTCACCGGGGCCCTTTGGAGTTTCCCGCCGGCTTGCAATTATCTGTTCTCTTCTTCTTTGGGCTTGAGCATACGTTAGCAAAGTGGCCACTCCCTCCGCAGTTATAGCAAATCACCTCTTCTCGGTCCTGTAGGGAGGCCGGTGCTGAGGTGTTCGGGAACAACTCCTTTCTTGGGCTTGGTTTCTCTCGTCTTCTCTGATCTTTCTCCATCAAAGAGGTCAGCATCTCCAACACTTGGGCCATTTGCGATTTCAGAGTGTCAACCTCCGCATCTCTTTCTGGGCTCTTGACCGAATGGACCAACACTGGTACAGGTGTGACATTCGCCTTGGCCACCTGCTGATCTTCCTGCAGCGCCTCTTCGTCCCTAATAATTTTTATTAGATCAGAGCAGGTTAGTGACATTCCTCCTCCTGAGGTTTTCAGGTGCAGCCAGACCGGGTCTGAGCGCCGCGCTCCCATCATGATCTGCTTCATGCGTGCTTCATCTGCATCTTTGGGCAGCATTCCCTTCTTCAGTACAATCTTGCATAACTGCCTGTTCAGCCTTCTAACATATTCTGACAGTTTCTCATTCGGCTGCTGGAGAGTGTGTTCAATTTGATAAATCATCTCTGACACCTTCTCCAGCTGACCAAACTCTTCCTGCAGCATGGCCAGGCAATCTTGAGCTGTACAGTTTTCATTTCCAAACCGGAAGCTCTTCACACGCTTCTGCCGCGGCACCTTTCAGACTTTCTAAGACTCGCTGTCTCTTCTGTGCCTCAGGCACCTCCCATGCTTCTACTGCCTGCAATGCCTGTTCCACCCATGTGTCAAAATCTTCCTCCCCCGCAGGGACGGGGAGCTTCCCTGAGAAGGTGCTAAGCTTCCGGTAACCGGCCTCCACATGCACCGTACTGCTTTTCTGGCACTTAATTACAAGGTCTCCTAGAGCATTCAACAATTCAGGCCCTATAGCGGCCAGCGGTGATCCCGGGCTTAATAGTTCCTTAAGCTTTTCTGCTTTAGGGGATAGTGGTGGAGATAATTGTGGGAGTGATGGCTTTGGTGTCTGAAACCATTCTTCCTTCACTGGCAGCGTATGTATCAAGTGATAGATCTGATTATCTATGGCTTGTATACTCTGACTTTTTAAAATGCTCTGGGATTTCGTTTTTCCATTCTACCAGTGCGTATGTAAACGAGATCACTGGATCTGGCCTAAAAATCCATCACCCATGCTTTGTGGCTCGGAGACAGTAACAATACGAGCTGTTTTATCTCCTCTTCCTTCCATCTTTCCCCCGGGAGTACAATGACTACCGCCGCGGTTGGATCGGCGCCAATCGCTGCGCACCACTGTGACATTGCCAGCGGGTCCATGCTGGTACTATCTGACATTGCAGCGTGCAACGTACAAGGATCCCGGACTCGAGCCCCCACGTGTAGCGCTACCCCCAGTTAAGAGAGCCGCTGATATTGATTTGGGCCCTGCAGTGCACCGCCGTCAACCCCCGGCATTCGGCTCTAACCTCCCGTGGCACAGCTGGTGATAGAGAGATAGGACCGCGTGACCGCAACTGTTGGTGACGCAGTCCTATAACAAACATACACAGAATATACTTTAAAACTCCTATTAAAGTAAGCGGAACTGACACCAAATGTACTTTACCCAGATATTTTACTGAGGCTAATGGGCAAGTAATAAACAACAGTATAACAAGTTGCAGATCCCTGAAATAAACAGTAATAAAGATAAACAGAGTAATCAGAATAATAAAGTATTGCTATGCAACTCTAGCACTGCCCTTTTACAGCTACTTCCCCTCATGGGTAGACTAACACCCAGCAATGTCTACCTATGCAGTCAGGCCTGACTGATCTAAATGGAAGTTCAGTGAAACAATATTCGCTAGCAATCTCTCGGTGGTGCACTTGAAGAACAACTTTGTAATCCCAACGAATAGTAAAGATAAAGTATCTGTCTTTAAACAGCTCTCACCACCTGGACAAGTCCAAGTCCCTTTCCTCCATCGATTCGTCTAGGAACAGGAATCCACCGACATCCAAGTCTTCAATCCTTCTGGTGTACTGCAGCAAGGAGGATTAGATGTCTCTAAGGCTCTGCTAGGCTGGCAGAGGGCTCTTTGGAAAGGAGCACACGGCCCGGGCTTCAGGCCTTGTGCACACAGCAGTTCAGCACAGACATCCTCTTGCTAGGAGAGGGGGGTCCAAAGAGGCCGACCAAAACTCCGCCTCCCCTTTATAAAGTCTGCCCCAGCAGTCTCTGTTCTGGAGCAATGCACCCTGGGTGCTGCAAGATGTACTGGGAGATGTAGTCTCTCTCTCCTCTGCTTTCACTTCCATAATGTCTCTTTACTTCCTCCCGACTCACCTCTCACCTGGAACTTCTTGTCTCTCTGCATTAAAGGGGAACACCCCGCTACACTTACTTACATAGTTACCTAGTAGGTAAGTTTGAATAAAGACAATATTCCATCCAGTTACTTGATATATATGTAGCGTCCTGCTCCTGTTGGGTAGGCGCTATGTGTTAAATCTAGTTGTCTGAGCTGTAGTTCAGCTCAGAAGGATTATGTTAAATTGTTGGCTCTGTTTCAGTCCAGCTGGGTTGCACGTTTTTCCACTTGACAGTAGGTGTCACTGTCACCACAGGTCAAGGTTGGAAATGCAACAGGCTGGATGTATTGGGTATTCCTTTCCCAGAAGTGGCTCAGGGGGCGTGGTCAACCCGCTGTGCATTCTGGGGAGGGGTACTTAAGGGACAGAGACCGCGCTATCGGGGTTAGTTTGCCGGATCCTGACCTGAGGACCCTCCTGGCCTCAGGGATGTGCAAGCCATTCTCGGCCTCAGGGCCTGCTGGCCCGAGGCACTGCAACTGAGAGTAGGCCCAGGAGCTTCTGGGCCTACTAATCCAGGGATGGTCCTACGCGGTCTTGCCTGCAGGAAGAAGCGGAACAATTGGGGACTCAATTGAAGGACGCATCCTGGCCAATTTACCACACGGTGCTGCCGGATGGCTGAAAGATTCTGGCACCGTGAGCTGTGTACTTTTCTAAAGAACTTTTGCAAAGTGTCAGTGTGGTTGCACGATCTTGTGGCAGAGGATTGTGAGGCGACTCAACGGCACTCATCAAGTCTGTGGCAGAGACTTTGAACGAGCTTCGCACCGGTTGCTAGGCCAGTGAGAGTAGGCCTATCCGGTGGTTGCTGAATTCAGTGTGGAAACCGATTTGTCCTCTGGATCTAAGATTGTGCCTGATCCACAAAGCAAGGTACCTGAACCTCCCCTATCCCTCTACCCCTCTGTTGGAACTGTTTAATAAAACTCCTGAAGAAAAAGAAACCAAGTGTTGGTGTGGACATTCATGAAAGCTCTTCAAGAGGGACCCCTAAGACGAGTGTGGTGAACAGAAAGGTAACGGCAGGCCCAAATCTTAAACCAGCGCCCCCATTTTCCAGCACTGCCTTAACCATCTTGGGCATGAAGTTCACCAGAGCTTCACAGGTTGCCACTGGAGTCCTCTTCCACTCCTCCATGATGACATTACAGAGCTGGTGGATGTTAGAGACCACCTTCCATTTGAGGATGCCCCACAGATGCTCAGTAGGGTTTACTGTAAGTCTGGAGACATGCTTGGCCAGTCCATCACCTTTACCCTCAGCTTCTTTAGCAAGGCAGTGGTCGTCTTGGAGGTGTGTTTTAGGTCATTTTTATGTTGAAATAATGCCCTGCGGCCCAGTCTCCGAAGGGATGGGATCATGCTCTGCTTCAATATGTCACAGTACATGTTGCCATTCATGGTTCTCTCAATGAACTGTAGCTCCCCAGTGCCGGCAGCAGTCATGTAGCCCCAGACCATGACACTCCCACCACCCCGCTTGACTGTAGGCAAGACACACTTGTCTTTGTACTCCTCACCTGGTTGCCACCACACATGCTTGACACCATCTGAACCAAATAAGTTTATCTTGGTCTCATCAGACCACAGGACATGGTTCCAGTAATCCATGTCCTTAGTCTGCTTGTCTTCAGCAAACTGTTTGTGGGCTTTTTTGTTCATCATCTTTAGAAGAAGATTCCTTCTGGGACAACAGCCATGCAGACCAATTTGATGCAGTGTGCGGCATATGGTCTGAGCACTGACAGGCTGACCCCCCCACCCCTTTATCCTCTGCAGCAATGCTGGCAGCACTCATACATCCATTTCCCAAAGAAAACCTCTGGATATTACGCTGAGTACGTGCACTCAACTTCTTCGGTTGACCATGGCGAGGCCTGTTCTGAGTGGAACCTGTCCTGTTAAACTGCTGTATGGTCTTGACCACCATGCTGCAGCTCAGTTTCAGGGTCTTGGCAATCTTCTTATAGCCTAGGCCATCTTTATGTATAGCAACAATTATTTTTTTCAGATCCTCAGAGAGTTCTTTGCCATGAGGTGCCATGTTGAACTTCTAGACCAGTATTGCAGACCACAACAGCGGTACTCACTTTTGTGAGGTACTGTATGGCCACGATGACGGCACAAGATTCCTCATAGAATTAAAACAGATATGACCACATAGTGTGAATCCATAAAACACATTTATTAAGAGTAAACTGCAAGGCAACTCACATGAAGACTATAAAAACAGCGCCGCTGTGTATACATAATATAGTAATAAACAAATCCAGATATTCCAGAGATTGCATGTAAGCGTGGCGACATCACATGCGTTAGCTCGGACCAGCACGTTTCGTCTTAATTTCGTCTTAATTTCCATCATCAAGGTATTACCGCACTGCAAGTCGCCATGCCAAAAAAATACCATTTCAGTAGGGGAAGTGACACCCTAATCTCCAATCAAACAAATCTCGGTGTGTCCCCAAAGAAGGTCGACATTGTGTGCCAAGCCTCTTTCTGAATATAAAATGGCCAAACGGCCGAAAGATGGCCAAGCCGCTTTCTGGATCTAAGATGGCCGAAAGGCCAAAAGATAACTTAGCCTCTTTTTCAATTTAAGATGGCCAAATGGCCCAAGTCCAAACCTTGTTGTGGTTAGCACGATTGCTTATTTTGGGCAGTGATATATGCAGAAGGGAATCAAGTGCATTTTTTGTGTGTTAAAATGCACTGCCAACACAGCACGCCTTAATGCAATGCATAATCTGAATGAGTCTTAAGGAAAGATTTATAAGTATCTAAAGCCAGCCATACATGGATTACAATTTGCTAGATCAGCATGGACAAGATACATTTTGATCCATGTATGGGCAGAGAGGTTGTACAGAAGTCGATCTACTGATAAACTTCTGTACAACCGCCCTGTCAGATTTTTCCTGCTTGATCAGTGCCGCATGCTATAGCCTGCGATGTTGATCAGTGTATACTGTAAGCTAGAAAGTCTCCCTGCTGTCAGAATACAATAGCTCAGCTGGGAGCATTCCCCCATCCACACACTCAATAGCTAAATGAAAACAACTGGCCCATCTATGACCAGCTTAAGAAATTAGTTTTGTTTGTCTCCTAACAATCCATCAGCTTCTCCTCTTCCTGTTCTAACTTGCCCTATCAACAGGAGAATGAGAAGATGGATGGTTGGGTGGGGCATTACATATAGAGTAGAATATACTGTAAGAGAAGGGCCTGGAATAGGACAAGAAAAACGTCAAAGAGCGCTGCTGACAGATTTTTCAACTTTTATTCCTGGTTAGCACCAGCCTACAGGGTGAAACACAGCATTTTATTGTGCAGATAGCTGTTGGTGTCAGCTCTGGCAGGGAGCAGCGGTGTGATTGCGTTTCAGCGCGTCGCACTGCTTTCTTTTTCCTCTTTTTTTTAACCTTTTCCAGGTCTTCACACAACAGGGATGCAATGCAGTGATATATGATGCCATCCACTGCACCGTACATTATACCAGCATTGTGATGTAAATGGGGCACATAGAAAACAATTGTTTTCTATGTGCCCTAGCGGCGGTGACCTGCATTTATCCATTGTAGAAAAACACAGGTCACCACAGATCATGTCAACAAGCCCTCACTAAACACACCATAAATAAGGATGATTCTTTAAGCTAATGCGGAGTACACAGGGGTCGAAAATCGTCCAAAACTGGTCGGTTCAGCAGGAACCTGATAACTTTCAGCCCATGTGTACAGCTCCTAGCCTGACAGAAGCCAGTCTGACAACTGGCTTCTGTTGAACGAGCATGCTGGAAAGCCATCATCCAGTCAGCACTCGCAGCAATCAATAGACGCCTATTGCGTTTTTTTGTTTTTTTACTAAAATATGAAGAAGAATATATATCGGCCTAAACTGATGAATACATTGGTTCTTTTTATAATTTTTTGGGGATATGTATTATAGTTAAAAGTTAAAAATATTGTTTATAGCGCAAAAAATACAAACCGCAGAGGTGATGAAATACCACCAAAAGAAAGCTCTATTTGTGGAAAAAAAGGACGTCAATTTTGTTTGGGTACAATGTTGCACGACAGTGCAATTGTCAGGTAAAGCGACACAGTGCCATATCGCAAAAATGGCCTGGTCATTAAGGGGGCAAATTCTTCCAGTCCTTAAGTGGTTAATGAAGGTACAACATTTAGAAACTCACATGGCTGATGAGTAAAACAAGCACATCCAAGTAAGCAGGCATCTGGGGTAAAGTTGTCCACATAGACCATCCTCCTCACAGCCATTGGCGTCATCCCTTCCATGCTGCGCTCCACGAGCGGTTCAAGCCTCGCTTTCAGATCGCTCTACTGCGGGGTAGTCTTCCCGGTCACAATTGCAGACTGACAGTGGTTAGAGCTGGCGGTGCGGAGGGCGGTCTATGCGGACAGCTTTACTGTGGATGTCTGCATACTTAGATGTGCCTCTTTTATTCATCAACCATGTGAGTTTCTAAATGTTGTACCTTCATTAAATCTAACTGTATTGCTACACTTGGAGGCGCCTCTCTTCTCTTTTATTCTCTGTAGCTTCTGTTGGATTTTGCTTTTAATCCCCTTGTGGAGGTTTCCATTTGTAGATGGATATTTTATGGTTACACAACCTATCACATTGCTATAATCTTTTTATATGGACTATAAACTGAAGGACGTATGAATAAATGGTTGTGGAACGAATCACTTGAGTTTCCATTATTTCTTATGGGGAAATTTGCTTTGTTATGCAAGTGCTTTGGATTACAAGCATGATTCCGGAGCGAATTATGCTCGCAATCCAAGGTTTTACTGTAAACTTATATATATACTGTATATGGGATTAGCTAGTGTAGCGGACCCCCACTCTCTCTCCTTCTGTCTTTAATGGCTTCTCCGGCTCTGGTCTAGGGGTATCTCGGAGGAGAGAGAGGGGCGGGGCACTACGCCAAGCTTTCACCACAGATGTAGTAGGTGTATGCAAAGTTCTGTTACCTTTCGGGTCAGTGTCTTGCAGTAAGAGCTCCTTCTCTGGAACAGTGTCTGTATTAAAAGAGCCCCACACCACTAAAGTCCAACACTCCTTTATTTCTTCAGCATAGAATGTCACACAATCCGTTGGACTTCCTTTAAACGAACAGGGGGTATGGATACAAGTAAGCCCAGGCACAGTGAACTCTCCTATTCCTGTAGTGAGTCGAATAGGCATGGCGCACGGTCGCTGCCACCTACCGGGTGAACTGTTGCAGCCCCTGCCACAGGCCTGTAGGTAACGGTCCTTGCTTGCGACCTTTAAGAAGAATGTCTCTGCCAGACCTTTCCTCAATAGAACCACCTCCCGCGTGTATCAGCCCCTGTTTGAGAGGGCATCCCTCCAGACGGTCTCCGGAGGCCCTCACCCGTCACCGGCAGTCTGCTGCACCAGGTCTTCGGAGAGGCCACCCTCCAGTCCATTGCGTCTTAGATTCAGGTATCCATCCCCCAGGTTCCCTAGGACGATTCCCCCCAGGCGGAACCCAGTGGAAGAAGCTGGGCCCCAGGCTAGGACAAGTACCTCACCCCAGACCGAAGGTGTCTGGGATGGCTCCCGAACTCCCGGTGTCCAGGCCTAAGCCACCTGGACACCCCCCATGGACAGCAGCCCTCAGGCTAAAGGTGCCTGGGATGCGAAGAACCCCGTGACCAAGATGGCCGGCCCCTTTATACCCTCTCCCGGCAAGCACGGCGGGCTCCCCGCCCCACCATACCGCTGCCGAGGGAGGACAAAAAGGAGGTACGGCACACAGCAATGATTCAACCCCAACCCAGGGCGACAGCGCCACCCACTGGGCTGCGGGGAATTACACATCACAAATGTCACTTCCAAGTTCAAATTTACACCCGGGAAAGTACATACACGCTACACTAGTACTTTTGTCAGGTTTATTATTGCCCCCAATATTATTCTCTATGAGTAACCACTATCTCCAAGACTGATGCCGCGTACACACGACCGTTTTTCATGACGAGAAAAATGGCATTTTTTTATTTGGTCATTAAAAACGATTGTGTGTAGGCTCCAGAGCATTTTTCGCGACGTAAAAAATGGGCATTAAAAATTTGGAACATGCTCTATTTTTTTCTCGTCGTTTTTCACGGCGTCGTTTTTCTCGTCGTGAAAAACGGCCGTGTGTAGGCTTTAACGACGTGAAAAAACGCGCATGCTCAGAAGCAAGTTATGAGACGGGATCGCTCGTTCTGGTAAAACTAGCATTCATAATGGAGATAGCACATTCGTCACGCTGTAACGGACTGAAGAGCACGAGGCTGAAAAGCGCGAATCGTCTCTCACCAAACTTTACTAACACGAGGATCAGCAAAAGCAGCCCAAAGGGTGGCGCCATCCGAATGGAACTTCCCCTTTATAGTGCTGTCGTACGTTTCGTACGTCACCGCGCTTTGCTCGAGCATTTTTTTTTCACGATTGTGGGTAGGCAAGGCAGGCTTGAGAAGAATCACGTTGAGAAAAACTTTTTTTTTTTTTCAATGACATTAAAAACGGTCATGTGTACGCGGCATGAGAGTGAGGGAAAGTTCAAACTTTCGAGCTGTCATCTAAACAGGAATAGAGGGGGAAATCATCCACTGACGACTAGTAACAACTGATCCAAGAGAGGGTTATTCTTATTTTGCAGATATTTCCTCTTAGTCATATTGGGGTTTATTTACTAAAGCTAGAGAGTGCAAAAGTAGTCACAATTCTGCAGAGAAACCAATCAGCTTCCAGATTGTATTGCTAAAGCCTAATTAGACAAGCTGAGGTTAGAAGCTGATTGGTTTCTCTGCAGATCTGTGACTAATTTTGCATGCTTCATTAAATAAACCCCGTCGTGTCTATAAGACAGAAACTCAAGAGAATTCTCTCCGAGGGGATTAACTACCCCTAATTTATTGAAAACTAACAAAAAGGGTTTAGCTTTTATATATATATATATATATATATATATATATATATATATATATATATATACTTTAAACCCAGTATTTAAAAAAAGGGAAGGCAAAAGCTGTTAGCCTCAGAACTGTAATAAAACAGCACAAGCTGCAGGAGGTCCAAGGAGTGGGTGTGCTGGGTGCTACAGCAAATTTTATGGGCTTTAAGTCCTGCAACAAATAACTTAATAATAGCTATCTGTAATACAATATAACCACAATGCTTCTCCATTTGTGGTTAAATTGGAAATCCATGTGACGTCAACCTCTAACATTGCTGGGGTTTCTTGTTAACTCTGGGAAATCTGCCCTGCCTTTATGAGCAGAAACAGATCGCTGCAATGGTAACAGAGAAGTCACATGATCTACTGCTCAGAAGTACACGGGGAGCTGGTATAGGTTTCTTTTGAACTAATAAATACAAACTTTTTTTTAATAAAATAAATAATTAAGAATGAAACTTTCAACTAATTACTAAGAGGGGTTTTAAAGGAGGAGTATGGCCAAAGCTTTTTTGGCCATACTTCTCCTATCGATCACAGAAGTACAGTTGGACCCGTTGTCGGCTGACATCACAGAGCCGGTCCAGCCTCCTGAAAGATCCCATCCATATGGTCGGGATACAGCCAGAAGCCTGGATCAGCTCCTGGCTCAACCTCTCAGAGATCCACTGAGAGCCTGAGCCCACCCCTCCCACCATCTCCACAGCCCAGTGCCCCAGTGGGCTCTGGAGGGGAGAGCAATGAGCCCATGACTGACAGTTACTGTCTTTGCTCAGAGTGGAGGGGGAGAACAGAGCGATCAGCAGAGTTTAATCGTTCAGTTCTTACTGCAGAGCTGGCGTGGTACAGATGCAGCATTGGATTGATGCTGCATCCACCTAGGTGAGTACAATCATAAAGATGCCCAATGCCCAATGATTGAAGGTTAATTGCTTGTGCGGCCATTCGGCTGCCACTCAGCTCCTTTCTGACAGGGTTGCCCCCACACTTTTTTTTTGCACTGAGAAGACATGAAAAATCTACTGGCAGAACACATTTTTTACTGAGAACCTGAAGTATACCAGAAACGCCTATTAGAAACTAAGAGAGGATGGAGGGTTAAAGAGAGATGGGTGAAAGAGCGAGATGGGGGGGGGAGAGAGAGAGGGAGATGGGGAGAGAGAGGTGGGTGAAAAAAGAGAGAGGGAGTGAGAAAGGGGGTAAGAGAGAGAGATGGGGGAAAGAGAGAGATGGTGATGAGTGAGAGAGAGATGGGGATGAGTGAGAGAGAGGGGGGAGAGAGAGAGAGATCCTGAAAAGAGAGAGATGGAGAAAGAGAGAGATGGGTGAGAGAGAGAGAGAGATGTGTGAGAGAGAGATGGGGGTGAGAGAGGGGGTGGGAGAGAGAGATTGGGGAAAGAGAGAGATGGGTGAGAGAGGTGGGGAAAGAGAGAGGTGGGGGAAAGGGAGAGAGGGGGTGAGAGAGAGAGAAAGAAAGGTGGAGAGAGAGGGGGTGAGAGAGAGAGAGATTGGGGAAAGAGAGAGAGATGGAGAAAGAGAGATGGGTGAGAGAGAGAGCGAGCGATGGGTGAGAGAGAGAGAGATAGGTGAGAGAGAGATATGAGTGAGAGAGATGGGTGAGAAAGAGATGGAAGTGAGAGAGAGAGATTGGGGAAAGAGATATGGGTGATGGGTGAGAGAGAGAGATGGGGGAAAGAAAGGGGGTGAGAGAGAGGGGGGAGAGGGAATGAGAGAGGGGGTTGGAGAGAGATGGGGGAAAAAGAGAGGAGCGGGTGAGAGAGAGAGAAAGGCGGAGAGAGAGGGGCGAGAGAGGAAGTTCCGCTTTAAGGACTACACACCTCCTTACATGCCACATTTGGCATGTCATTTTTTTTGGGGGGGGGGAGTGGGTACCTAGTTTTGACAGGTACCCAGCTCCCACTTCCGCCTGTGCCGCCTAGGCATCTCCTCTCCCCCTCCCTCCCTGAAATCTTCTGGGACACGTCACAGGTCCCAGAAGAATGCCTGGCTATTAAGGAGGTTCAGTGCGACTCGCCCATGCGCAGTGCGCACCCGGCTGTGAAGCTGCAAGCTGTGGTGGATGTAGAACATATTACAAGTTACACCCTAAATATGGGTATAACCTCTAACATGATCAGAAAGTTGAACTTATCTAAATCTTACATCTTCTTGTAGAGTCCATTCCTGAAGGAGCTGATGAATTGTTTTGGGTCCCTCTGCACCTGTGATGACCCACCCTTACTAAGACCAGAGGACACAGTTTTGAATAAGCTTTAATTATTAAGGCAACGGCCTGTAGGAAAAGAAAGGTTAGTTAAACAGTTTCCAATATCAGAGCAACATACCTTGTTACACAATAAAGGGTGTCGCTGATCATTCCCCACAGCCGCCTGCGATAAAACCAGTACTAAGCACACACTAGGCTGGTGTGAGTGGAAAGGCTCTGGCACAAGAAGCAGTAAAGACAGTTCCCAATACAATATAGCTGTGTGAAAGCGAGGGCACTAATAATCGTACAAATAACTTGGCTTTAATGGCACAACCTACTTTATGCAAGGATGCCTTTTCTAACCACTGAGCCAGTGGGACAAAGTACAGAGTCTTTAAACATTGGGGTCAGTGGACTATTTAAAATAGCACACATTCTACAGACAGAAGAGTATTTGTAATTCTAAAGCACTGGACAGTGGTAGCAATGGCAAAACAAGGTGCTCTGACCACCCACGAAAAAACTGGCATATCCATTTGAAGGTGCTTCTCACCATCACAAAATTTCTGACACATCCACAGGCACAGAAGGTTGGGAACAGAAATGCCGCGTACACACGATCGATTTTCTCAACGGTGAAAACACTGTCGAGAAAATCGACGGGAAAAATGAGGAATGGCTTGTTCCCCTACACACGGCCGTTTTTCCTGACATTTTTTCTCTTGGTCGAGAAAAACGACCGTGTGTAGGCTCCCCGGCAGTGTTTCCCTATGGGAAAACTGCAGCGGAAAAAAATGCAGTGAATCATGACGAGAAAAATTAGAGCATGTTCTAATTTTTCTCGTCGTGATTAATGCCGTTTTTCACGTGGGGAAAAATGATCAAAAGCCCACACACGGTCGTTTTTCTCGTCAAAGATAAAAAAAAAAAAAATTTCCCGACGAGAAAAATGGTCGTGTGTACGCGGCATTAGTCTCGGGGATAACAGGATACTGGAACACACTCTGCAGAAACTGCACAATTCAGAGACACATAGCCAGGTCCTCTGGCAACAGAACATGATAGCAGCAGCTCCCTATCTCTATGCTAGAGCTTCTTCTTCAGCTCTGCTGGGCAGCATTTTAAGGCCCCTGCCAGACTTACACCTACCCCCACCCAAATAAATATTTGGTCCTCTGAAGATGAAACTTGTACACACAATCTTTAACTGAACATAAATATTTTATTAGGCATGGAGTACAATAGAAATTTCACAAGGCTTAAAACCGCACTTTCACAAATGTAACCATTTCTTTTTGGTGAGGCCAGATCTTTTTTATTTTTTTAACCTTCTTAGGCCCGGTTCACACTGATGCGAGTTCATAATGAATGTGATGCGTCAAAAACATTCTAAATTCGCATGTCATCCATAAAGTCATTGTTTTCAATGATAGTCGTTCACATACATGCGTTGCGATTCCTCTACAAATGCAATGCGATAAAAAAAAAGGGTCTTGTGCGAGTTTACAGCGTTGCGTTGCGAATTTAGTCTCCATAGACATCAATGTAAATCGTTCTGGAATCGCATTGATGGTTCACATATGTGCGAATTCCACCACACTACTCTCCACAAAAAAACAGGAAGTACACCTTTTTTTTTCATTATGATTCCATTGGCTAGAACATCAATCCAACTCCTGAAATTCGCTGTAAAATCGCGGTAAATTCGCACCTCACACAGGACAAAAAACTGAACAAATTCACAGAGCAGCAGTGTGAACCGAGCCTAATGCCGCGTACACACCATCGTTTTTCCTGTCATGCAAAAAAACGACGTTTTTCTCGAGGTGATTCCTCGTGATTCCTCTCAAGCCTGCCTTGCATACACACGTTCATGAAAAAAAACGCTTGAGCAAAGCGCGGTGACGTACAACACGTACGACGGCACTATACAGGGGAAGTTCTATTCGAATGGCGCCACCCTTTGGGCTGCTTTTGCTGATCTCGTGTTAGTAAAGTTTGGTGAGAGACGATTTGCGCTTTTCAGCCTCGTGCTTTTCAGTCCGTTACAGTGTGACGAATGTGCTATCTCCATTACAAATGCTAGTTTTACCAGAACGAGCGCTCCCGTCTCATACTTGATTCTGAGCATGCGCGTTTTTTTTCCCCTCGGAAAAGAATACACACGCCCGTTTTTCACGACGAGAAAAAAAAATAACGGGAAAAACTATGAGAAAAAATAGAGCAGGTTCTAATTTTTTTGCAGGCAGTTTTCTCGTCTAGAAAACTGCTATGGAGCATACACACGACTGGTTTTCACGACCAATCTAAAAAATGGCAGTTTTCTCGTCATGAAAAACGGTCGTGTGTATGCGGCATTACACAACATTTTTGGTAGGCCCTCCATGTTATGGTATGTCAGTTGGAGAGCAGGGGCTGCCACTCACTGGTACAAAGGGTTTGGGCTCTTCAATTATGACTTTGTTAGAACAGTTCCCTCTTGGATCACCTTCAAATTCCACAATAGTCCAGAGGTGTCATCTAAATCTTTGTTCTTCAACGTCATGTGTTTCTCTGACAGTGCCTTGAAAAGGTATTCATACCCCTTGAAATTCTCCACATTTTGTCCAACCAAAAATGTAAATGTACTTTATTGAGATTTTATGTGATAGACCAACACAAAGTGGCACATAACTGTGAAGTAAAAGGAAGTAAAAGGAAAATGATAAACGGTTTTCAAAAATGTTTACAAGTAAATATCTGAAAAGTGTGGCGTGCATTTGTATTCAGCCCCTTTACTCTGATACCCCTAACCGAAATCTAGTGCAACCAATTGCTTTCAGAAGTCACCTAATTAGTAAATAGAGTCCACTTGTATGTAATTTAATCTCAGTATAAATACAGCTGTTCCGTGAAGCCCTCAGAGGTTTGTTAGAGAACCTTAGTGAACAAACAGAATCATGAAGGCCAAGGAACACACCAGATAGGTCAGGGATAAAGTTTTGGAAAAGTTTAAAGCAGGGTTAGGTTATAAAAAATATCCCAAACTTTAATCATCTCACGGAGCACTGTTCAAGCCATCAACCAATGGAAAGAGTATGGCAAACCTACCAAGACATGGCCGTCCACATAAACAGAAAACTCTGGCAAGGAGAGCATTAATCAGAGAAGCAGTCAAGAGGTTGTAGTAACTCTGGAGGAGCTGCAGAGATTCACAGCTCAGGTGGAAGAACTAGTCCACATGACAACAATTAGTTGTGCACTCCACAAATCTGGCCTTTATGGAGAGTGGCAAGAAGAAAGCCATTGTTGAAAGAAAGCCATAAGAAGTCCTGTTTGCAGTTTGCGAGAAGCCATGTGGGGGACACAGCAAACATGTGGAAGAAGGTGCTCTGGTCAGATGAGACCAAAATTGAACTTTTTGGCCTAAAAGCAAAACGCTGCATGTGGCAGAAAACTAACACTGCACATCACCCTGAACACGCCATCCCCCCCTTGAAACATGGTGGTGGCAGCATCATGTTGTGGGGATGCTTTTCTTCAGCAGGGACAGGGGAGCTGGTCAGAGTGGATGGGAAGATGGATTGAGCCAAATACAGGGCATCTTAGAAGAAAACCTGTTAGAGTCTGAAAAAGACTTGAGACTGGGATGGAGGTTCACTTTCCAACAGAACAACGACCCTAAACATACAGCCAGAGCTACAATGAAATGGTTTAGATCAAAGCATATTCATGTGTTAAAATTGTCCAGTCAAAGTCCAGACCTAAATCCAATTGAGACTTTGTGGCAAGACTTGAAAACTGCTGTTCACAGACGCTCTCCATCCAATCTGACAGAGTTTGAGCTATGATGTGCAAAGCTGATAGAGACATCCCCAAAAAGACTTGCAGCTGTAATTGCAGCGGAAGGTGGTTCTACAAAGTATTGACTCAGAGGTGCTGAATACAAATGCACGACACACTTTATAGATATTTATCTGTAAATAAAAAAATAACAATTATTATTTTCCTTCCACTTCACAATTATGTGCCACTTTGTGTTGATCCATCACATAAAATCCCAATAAAATACATTTACATTTGTGGTTGTAACATGACAATGTGGAAAAATTTCAAGGGGTATGAATACCTTTTTCAAGGCATTGTATAGTACTTTCTTGATTGAAGCATTTTTCTCTTTAACCAGAAGCTTGTACACTGACCACTACACAGATCTCTGAGTTCCTGTATATGCACTTTTTGAGCTCCTGTAGATGTGTTTTTTGTAGAATCCTCAAGTCCACAGAGTCACTTGAGCACCAAAGTCAAATAGAGCTTTCATATACAGTATCTCACAAAGGCTAATACACCCCTTACATTTTTATAAATATGTTATTATATCTTTTTATGTAACAACACTGAAGAAATGACACTTTGATACAATGTAAAGTAGTGAGTGTACAGCTTGCATACCTCCCAACTTTTAAAAGTTCCACCGCAGGACATTCAGTGAAATGTTTCTTCCCTGGCACTAAAGTTGTTGAGCAAGGGGTTCCCAGGGAACATTTTTTGACCCGCGATCGCCGGGGGGGGGGGGGGTTGGGGCGTGGGACATTGTTTGAGCAGCCGATTGCGGGGGGGGGGTCTTACCTGCTTCCACTGGCTCTTCTTCCTCCACTTCCTGCTGTGTGGGAAAAATTGCACTCTCGCGGGACTGCGGGAAAGAAGAGTCTATGCGGGAAAAACCTGCAGAATCCGTGCTTGTTGGGAAGTATGAGCTTGTATAACAGTGTAAATTTGCTGTCCCCTCAAAATAACTCAACACATGTAAGGCTGGCCGGAGGCTAGCCTGTATTTGTGGGAGGAGTCTGAGAGGGCTATTTAACCCTCCTCCTCTGTCAGGGCCAGGTGTTGTCGGCGTTTCTGGGTTACTTCCTGAAACAGCACCCCAAGTATGAAAGGGGTTAACGCCGTTTAGGATATTCCCTTTCCGAACACACATCAGCTACCGACACTCCACAGTCAGGCGACCGAGACCCATAGAAATAGTCCTCCCCCAGGTACGAGACAAACGCTCTGTAGTTAGGTTTCCAACTGGTCTGACATCTTTATTGAGAAAAACAGGCTCTTATATACACCAAAATAATATTGTAGTCCAAATGAACAACTCCACCCACAACATCACACAATGGTTACATAACGAGGCCCAATACACATTATTCTGACATCTTTTAGCAGACAACAGGTGAGTTCATTAGCTAATCCCTTTACAGCTTAAATGACTATGCATGACCTTTATGTTCCCCAGAAAGGGAAAAAAAACTGCACTAACTAATATAAATGATAAATAAAATTAAAAATTATGAATAAACCCTTTGGCAGCAGCAATAATAGTGGGATAAACACAATATAAACATGGAATGGAAAAAATTGCGCTATGGGTAAAAAGTTAATTAATAAAAGTCCAAAGATATAGAGTCCTTATAGAACAAAAGTAATGACAAAACCAACGCAAACAGCAAAAGGCACTGTGCTTGTCATAGATGTCTGGGCAGATCTTATCAAGGTATATGCTTACCAGATGATAAGCCAATATAGACAAATGGCTATAGCCCAGCCTAGGCCTTTGTTTGACACGCCAGTGTCAATTCCTCCAATGAAAGTGAATAGCAGCAATGGGGGGATGGCTCCACAGAATGCGTTGGTACGTGTATCCAAGGAAGCAGATATAAATGTGAAAAAAACCTTGTTAATAGACAGCCTTCATGGAACACATCCACCAGTGTGTGAAAACCGCCACCTTACACAGAGTCTGCTTACCAGAATAATCCAAACTTTATGCAGTGTATTGATCATAGGCTAGTAGATGGCTGGAGGGATGTGGATGTCACTCTCACAGATCTGATTCTAACAGGTGGATCAATCAACGATCCTCGCAATTATGATAGCTCCGTGGGGCCCATACAGAGGTTATATCCAAAAAACAAAATAGGGACCGATAGTGTGATATCGCCACAACAGTTTATTAAGAGATTTAAAATTACACTTACTCGGTAAGCAGTAAAACGATCAAAATGAAAGCCGGCCGGCTACGAGCAAACTCCCGTCCTAACGAGCGTGGTGACGTCAGCACGTACCCCCTTAGACGCGTTTCATCATCATAGACATTGTCAATAAGGGACGGGTAGCGAGCTGAATCACCACATTATATAGTATCTGACCTCGTTATGGGGTCCGGACATGAATATGCGGCCGCCATCTTAAGTGATGGAAAACCGCGTTCATATCTATGGACTATTTGTAAGGTTGCCCTTAGTTTAAAAACTGACAAGAAAAGGTGGAAACACGAGACCATAAATCATTAGCCTCGATCTGGATCTTGAGCGTGAGTCAATACCCACCATCCAAACTACTGGCAAAACAACATGTCCATCCCTGAGAACGAGAACATAAATTAAAAATTACTCCTATAAAATTAGAAATGTGTTTGCGTACACATGTGAAAATAAGTGAGATGAAAGAGGATAAAAAGAGACAATAATTAGCTGAAAAGCAAAATAATATGTCTCCAAAATTTATAAAAACATGAAATTATCTACATATTGTATCATAGTGACCAATGACATTGGGCCATCCTGGCACCTATGGTGTATGAATGTTTATAATATCAATGTAAATAAGTGAAATTGTGATTAGAATTATTTCAGCACAATATATTAAAAATAAATAGTTATAAAAATACAAAATTAATGAATTATATGAATCTCAATTACAAAAAAAGCATGTAAAAAGCCCCTTATAGCAAAAAAAAAAAAACGCTCCACATGCTTTCTGTAAGATTCTGATATTAAGTGCAGTGAAAAATTATTGCATATATGAAATATGCCATATAGTGCATATATTGTGAATAATAATTATTTGTGAATAAATCAATACTATATTATAAATAAATAATAATTAATAAATTAATAATAATATTATTTGAGATTGCAAGGTCGGCTACCCTAAAAAGGAACCGGCCATTGCAAATCCAAAAACTAAATAGAACACAAAAAATGAAGAATAAAAATTATATGAAGTATGGATATAAATAGACCCTCTGTTTAAATAAAAACTCATACGCATGACCCAGATCGAGTTTACAGAGCCTAAACATCTATGAATTATCAATGAAGGCATTGACATCAACGTCAATGTTTAATCCATGGGGTATATAGGTTTTGGCCTTAAAAATCCATGACATTTCCAATCTGGAGATGTCCCTGACGAGAGAACTGCCCCTCCACTTGGGGCTAAATTTGTCAATACCCAAAAACATAGTGTTTGAGGGGTCCCTCTTGTGTACTAGTCTATAATGCTTAGATACAGAATGATTTTTAAAACTGGATTTAATGTTTGTGATATGTTCATTTAATCTAACCTGTAGGGGGCGCTTAGTCCTCCCTATATATTGTAACCCACAGGGGCATTGGAGTAAGTAAACCACGCCCTCCGTGGAACAGGTTATGAACGGTTTAATTTCATATCTAGTCTGTGTACTAGTGGACAAAAAGCTGGTTGTCCTTCTTTGGGTGCAGCTATTAAGGGAACAAACTCTACATTTGTGGCATTGGTAGTATCCTGTAAAATGTCCAAAAAAGCTAATTCTAGATGGGGGGTCAAGAATATTGGGTGACACCCTATTTCTTAACGAAGGGGCCCCTCTAAATACAACCTGTGGCCTCTCAGGCAGGATATTCCTCAATGTATGGTCATTGTTCACTATATGCCAGTGTTTGGACAACATCTGTTTAATTCTCTTATGTTGTAGGGAAAATGTAGTGATAAATGGAACACCCTGTACGGCATTGCCAACTGGATGGCGGGGTCTCTCCACCAGGAGATCATCCCGATTTAAAGATTTGACTGTATCCAAAGTAGTCATCAGACTTGATTCAGTATAACCCTTTTCAACAAACCTTTGGGTAAGTATTTGTGCCTGTTGTAGGAACTCCTCTTGGTTGGAGCAATTCCTCTTGAGTCTAATATATTGTGTTCTATTTAGTTTTTGGATTTGCAATGGCCGGTTCCTTTTTAGGGTAGCCGACCTTGCAATCTCAAATAATATTATTATTAATTTATTAATTATTATTTATTTATAATATAGTATTGATTTATTCACAAATAATTATTATTCACAATATATGCACTATAAGGCATATTTCATATATGCAATAATTTTTCACTGCACTTAATATCAGAATCTTACAGAAAGCATGTGGAGCGTTTTTTTTTTTTTGCTATAAGGGGCTTTTTACATGCTTTTTTTGTAATTGAGATTCATATAATTCATTAATTTTGTATTTTTATAACTATTTATTTTTAATATATTGTGCTGAAATAATTCTAATCACAATTTCACTTATTTACATTGATATTATAAACATTCATACACCATAGGTGCCAGGATGGCCCAATGTCATTGGTCACTATGATACAATATGTAGATAATTTCATGTTTTTATAAATTTTGGAGACATATTATTTTGCTTTTCAGCTAATTATTGTCTCTTTTTATCCTCTTTCATCTCACTTATTTTCACATGTGTACGCAAACACATTTCTAATTTTATAGGAGTAATTTTTAATTTATGTTCTCGTTCTCAGGGATGGACATGTTGTTTTGCCAGTAGTTTGGATGGTGGGTATTGACTCACGCTCAAGATCCAGATCGAGGCTAATGATTTATGGTCTCGTGTTTCCACCTTTTCTTGTCAGTTTTTAAACTAAGGGCAACCTTACAAATAGTCCATAGATATGAACGCGGTTTTCCATCACTTAAGATGGCGGCCGCATATTCATGTCCGGACCCCATAACGAGGTCAGATACTATATAATGTGGTGATTCAGCTCGCTACCCGTCCCTTATTGACAATGTCTATGATGATGAAACGCGTCTAAGGGGGTACGTGCTGACGTCACCACGCTCGTTAGGACGGGAGTTTGCTCGTAGCCGGCCGGCTTTCATTTTGATCGTTTTACTGCTTACCGAGTAAGTGTAATTTTAAATCTCTTAATAAACTGTTGTGGCGATATCACACTATCGGTCCCTATTTTGTTTTTTTGGATATAACCTCTGTATGGGCCCCACGGAGCTATCATAATTGCGAGGATCGTTGATTGATCCACCTGTTAGAATCAGATCTGTGAGAGTGACATCCACATCCCTCCAGCCATCTACTAGCCTATGATCAATACACTGCATAAAGTTTGGATTATTCTGGTAAGCAGACTCTGTGTAAGGTGGCGGTTTTCACACACTGGTGGATGTGTTCCATGAAGGCTGTCTATTAACAAGGTTTTTTTCACATTTATATCTGCTTCCTTGGATACACGTACCAACGCATTCTGTGGAGCCATCCCCCCATTGCTGCTATTCACTTTCATTGGAGGAATTGACACTGGCGTGTCAAACAAAGACCTAGGCTGGGCTATAGCCATTTGTCTATATTGGCTTATCATCTGGTAAGCATATACCTTGATAAGATCTGCCCAGACATCTATGACAAGCACAGTGCCTTTTGCTGTTTGCGTTGGTTTTGTCATTACTTTTGTTCTATAAGGACTCTATATCTTTGGACTTTTATTAATTAACTTTTTACCCATAGCGCAATTTTTTCCATTCCATCTTTATGTTCCCCAGACTGTCTGATAATTTACAATACACACAATTACAGAGTTAATTATCACAAACCACAATGAGAAGCTAGCCTGAACTTAATAAACATTACACAGGCAGACAGGTGATTGAAGTTGAACACATCAGCATCTCTCAATTAACCTGTTGAGTTCAGAATCAAACAACCAGTAAATAGTCCTTTACAGATATCCTGGGGAATATTGTGGATTAATATTACTGACCCATTTTAAAGCAATCCAAGACATATTCTCAATGTCCATTATTTTCTGGCTCATACTTCCTAAGTACTTTTGGGTTCCACGGGCCCACCCGTTACACTTCCGATTTTGGCAGAGCAGCGGTTGGCTGCAGCAGTCTTGTGGGCACACGCTGGGCATCCTCCTATCCATCTTCTTTCCTGGGCTCATGCCGGCTTAAGAGGGGGGCCACCCGCCCGCTCATCCACACGCGTTGGAACTCATGCAGGCAGCAGAGAGGCATATCGCCCACCCTCCACCCACTCACTCCTCCGGGCGCACGTCGCCATCTTTTGCGGGACCGCCCGCTCCTCCACCCTGTCTGTTTCCCGGGCTCACGCTGAGCGGGAGCCGTCCAGCCACCCACCCACTCCTCCGGGCACACGCCGTTCATCCTGGTGTCAAGAGGGGGGCCATGCTGGTATAGAGAGGGGGGGCCATCCATGCTGGTATAGAGAGGGGGGGCCGTCCATGCTGGTATAGAGAGGGGGGGCCGCCCATGCTGGTGTCAAGAGGGGGGGCGTTTATGCTGGTGTCAAGAGGGGGGCCGTCCATGCTGGTGTCAAGAGGGGGGCCGTCCATGCTGGTGTCAAGAGGGGGGCCGTCCATGCTGGTGCCAAGAGGGGGACCATCCATGCTGGTGTCAAGAGGGGGGGCCGTCCATACTGGTGTCAAGTGGGGGGGCCATCCATGCTGATGTCAAGAGGGGGGGGCGTCCATGCTGGTGTCAAGAGGGGGGGGGCCGTCCATGCTGGTGTCCGTCCATCCTCCACCCACCCACTAGCCACTCACCCGCCAGTTCACCTCCCTGGAACACACGCCGTGCATCATGGAGGGGACGCCCGCACGCCTCCCGGTTCTCACCCTGGCTCCATGGGGGGGCACTCACCCGCCTGCTCACCTCCCGGTACTCACGTGGGGTATCATAGGGGGGACCCCCGCACGCCTCCCGGGCATCCACTGCTTCAGTCACAACTAAGTCCTGGTAGGTACGGGCCGGGGGGGGTGTTTCAGTACTTGGGTCCGGCTTAGCCAGATGCCATGGTTCCATGGCACTCCCAGCTGTTAGCTGTCCCCCACTGTCAGGTGTCCACCCACATCTCCACTGGTCAGGCTGGCAGTTTGCCTTGCGATACATGCAATTGTCATAGCATTCAGTCGCTGCGTTGTCAGTCGGTGCGTTGTCAGTCGCTGCGTTTCTGTAATAGCATTTCTGCCCCAGCATTTCGGTCATAGCATTTCTGCCTTAGCGTTCAGTGTCAGTATTTCTGTCATAGCGTTTTTTTTTCTGCCTCAGGATTTCTGTCATAGCGTTTTTCTGCCCCAGGATTTCTGTCATAGAGTTTTTCTGCCCCAGGATTTCTGTCATAGTGTTTTTCTGCCCCAGGATTTCTGTCATAGCGTTTTCTGCCCCAGGATTTCTGTCATAGCGTTTTCTGCCCCAAGATTTCTGTCATAGCGTTTTTTCTGCCCCAGGATGTCTGTCATAGCGTTTCTGCCCCAGGATGTGTCTGTCATAGCGTTTCTGCCCCAGGATGTCTGTCATAGCGTTTCTGACCCAGGATTTCTGTCAGAGGTTTCTGCCCCAGGATGTCAGGCCTAGCGTTTCTGCCCCAGGATTTCTGACAGAGCGTTTTCTGCCCCAGGACGTCTGGATTAGCGTTTCTGCCCCAGCATTTCTGTCACAGTGTTCTGCCCCAGCATTTCTGTCACAGCGTTCTGCCCCAGCATTTCTGTCACAGCGTTTCTGCCCCAGCATTTCTGTCACAGCGTTTCTGCCCAGTTTTTCCGTCACAGCGTTTCTGCCCAGTTTTTCCGTCACAGCGTTCTGCCCCAGCATTTCCGTCATAGCGTCCTGCCCCAGCATTTCTGTCATAAGCGTTCTGCCCAGTTTTTTCTGTCATAGCGTTTCAGCCCCAGCATTTCTGTCATAGCGTTTCTGCCCCAGCATTTCTGTCATAGCGTTTCTGTCATAGCGTTTCTGCCCCAGCATTTCTGTCATAGCGTTTCTGCCCCAGCATTTCTGTGTCGGGGTTCAGTCTCTGCATTTCTGTCATAGCGCCTCTTCCCCCAGGATTTTCGTCATAGCGTCTCTGCCCCAGGATTTCCATCGTAGCGTTTCTGTGGTAGCGTGCTGCCCCAGCATTTCTTTCTCGGCGTTTAGTCTCGGTGTTTCTGCCCCAGGATTTCTGTCATTGCGATTCTGCCTCAGCGTGTCAGTCTCAGCATTTCTGTCATAGCGTTCTGCCCCAGGATTTCTGTCTTTGCATTTCTGCCTCAGCGTTTCTGCCCCAGCATTTCTGTCATTGCATTTCTACCTCAGCGTTTTAGTCTCAGCATTTCTGTCATTGCATTTCTGCCTCAGCGTTTCAGTCTCAGCATTTCTGTCATTGCGTTTCTGCCCCAAGATTTCTGTCATAGCGTTTCTGCCTCAGCATGCAGCCCCAGCATTTTTGGTCACAACGTTTCAGCCTTGGCATTTCTCAGAGGGGCGTTGTTGTTCAGCCACGGCATATGTTCCGGTAGCTGTTTTCATCTTCGTTGGTTTCCATGTCTCATCGTATCTTCCTTCATGTTTGTACCTGGGTTAGTTAGCTAGGGCTCACATCTCGGGATCTGTCACGTCTACAGATCCATACGGGCTGAGGTTTCGTTTGGTAAATG
Organism: Rana muscosa; assembly: GCA_029206835.1. NCBI lineage: Eukaryota > Metazoa > Chordata > Amphibia > Anura > Ranidae > Rana > Rana muscosa. Next base: position 474,509,633 of record CM055116.1, on the reverse strand, counting down.
ATTGTTGACCACAATCTTCTCGCCCGTATACCATACATCATACGATGCATGTTTATTCATTACACCTGTACGACTACCCTCCATGGTCTGTGGGTACACCAGCCCGGAGTGTTGAGTTTAATTACCTGTCTGTGCTGCAGGTTACTCTGGCTCACTCACTACTTACACGAGGGGGTGGCTGTCTTCAGGTTCATTACGCGCAATGGTCTTGACATTTCTGCTCATGTTATCATGCTTAGGTAGGCACAGAGGGGCGATGTTGTTCTCATGTCTGGTTGTCTGTCATTTTTTCTAGTTTGTGTTCTTAGGTTGGGCTGTATTGGCATCCACGCCGATATCAACCGTGCTTGCACTCACTCCCATCAGTCCTACCCTTTGCCAGGGCTACTTGACTGGTGCAGATGTCGTTTCACCACCGGGCTCACCCTTGGGTCGGAAGCAGTCATCAATTTTTCTTTCAGTTGACGTACTGTTGCGTAGAGGCCCTGGTGACCGCCCAGGGATTCATAGTCTCTTAGGGTGTGTGCTGAGCCACATCCCCGTGACGGCCTAAGTGGTGGGTTTGGGCAAACGTCATCATTATTCTGGGTTCCACTCTTGGCTCTGATCTCTTGTCTAGGATGTGGCCTGGAAAACTGCTTAGGGATGTCAGTCCGGTAATTTTTTCCGATCCCCAGCCTGTTCCTGAAAAAGGGGGGGCTTTCAGTCACTTTTGGCATGACTGTATCATGCCATGAGACTTATTTCCCTGGGATGGAGTCTGGCCCTCCTTCCTCGGCTCAGGATTCAGACTCGGTTGTCAGGCCACAGGCTGAAGCACGACCTGATCGAGTCAGGTGGGATCAGTGTTCTGTGTCTGGCATGGTTCTCCATGTTTGACGATGCTTATTGCCATAGCACATTGGCCTTATCCGCCTACTCCAGCATACATGCATCAGGTATCCAGCACTGCAAACTCCTGCCAGTTGTCCATTTTTGCACTCATCCTCTCACTTCCCATTCCAAGTATGAGTAGGCCAGGGGTTGGGGGCATTTCACCAAGCTACTTCACTGGTGTCCTTTTGAAGTATTTTGATCTTCTCGGCCATCATTTGCAGGGGCTCCTCGGGCCAGCCCTTGCTTCCTTTCCCCTATGTATCCTCTTTCACAAGCAGTTCATTCTCATGTCTGGGTTGTGTCGGGCATTAGGCTCAATCAAATCTTTCACGGGACATGTAGTTGGGTTCTGGGTAGCGTCACAGGTTCCATAGGGGGTTCCTTCTCATCACCAACTCATGAGTCGATGGGTTTCTCCTGTCATAGCGGATACATATACTGTTGCCATCCGGGCGTGCACTACTCTACTTGACTGATTGTTACCTTCCCTTCTTCACCTACATTTGTGTATTTTTTGCCCTCTTTTCAGGCATACTGACCAGCAGGCCAAGGCACACCTCAGGCCTTGGATGTTAGGGTTATCGCATTGTCACACTTAAAGACTCTGACTACAAGTGTAAGGCTGGCCGGAGGCTAGCCTGTATTTGTGGGAGGAGTCTGAGAGGGCTATTTAACCCTCCTCCTCTGTCAGGGCCAGGTGTTGTTAGCGTTTCTGGGTTCCCACCCACCCGTTTCCCCCAGCCTTCATACATACTCATAGTACTTATTCTTACATTCAGGGTATGCCCTCTTTTCAGGCATACTGACCAGCAGGCCAAGGCACACCTCAGGCCTTGTATGTTAGGGTTATCACATTGTCACACTTGAAGACTCTGACTACAAACAACCATTAATGTCTAAACCACTGGCAAACGTGAGTACACCCCTAACTCAAATTGGGCCCAATTAGCCATTTTCCAGACTAAGGACATGGATTAGTGGAACCATGTTCTGTAGTCTGATGAGACCAAGATAAACTTATTTGGTTCAGAAGTGTGGCGGCAAGCAGGTGAGTAGTACAAAGACAAGTGTGTCTTGCCTACAGTCAAGCATGGTGGTGGGAGTGTCATGGTCTGGGGCTGCATGAGTGCTGCCTGCACTGAGGAGCTAAAGTTCATTGAGAGAATCATGAATGCCAACATGTACTGTGACATACCGAAGCAGAGCATGATCCCCTCCCTTCGGAGACTCGGACGCAGGGCAGTATTCCAACATGATAATGACCCCAAACACACCTCCAAGAAGACCACTGCCTTGCTAAAAAATCTGAGGGTAAAGGTTATGGACTGACGAAGCATGTCTCCAGACCTAAACCCTATTGAGCATCGGTGGGGCATCCTCAAATGGAAGGTGGAGGAGTGCAAGGTCACTAACATCCACCAGCTCCATGATGTCGTCATGGAAGAGTGGAAGAGGGCTCCAGTGGCAACCTGTAAAGCTCTGGTGAATTCCATGCCCGAGGGTTAAGGCAGTGCTGGAAAATAATGGTGGCCACACAAAATATTGACACTTTGGACCAAATTGGGAATTTTCACTTAGGGGTGTACTCACGTTTGTTGCCAGCGGTTTAGACAATGGCTGTGTATTGAGTTATCTTCAGAGCACATTCACACAGGGGCAACTTTGGATCCGACTTCAAGTCGCCCCAGGTCGCCCTTAGTCGCCTCAAGTCGCGCTACATGAGAAAATCAATGTAAGTGAATGGAGCCGTCTTAATGCACACTACTGCAGTCGCTCCGACTTCAAAAAAGGTTCCTGTACTACTTCAATCCGACTCCTAGGTGACTGCTAGGTGACCTGTACCCATTGAGTTCAATGGAAGTCGCCTCAGAAGTCGTATGACTGTCTTAACAGAAGCAACTTTCCAGGAAGAGAACATACATTTCTCAGGCAAACCCCTCCCTCCCACAGAGCTGATTCTTGTTTTATTGGCCACTGGAATGTCTCCTGTCCTGGAGGCAACTTGAAGTTGCTTTGTAAGTAGCTTCATGTCGCGCTGAGATTCATACTCAAGTCATGTCCAAGTTGCCTCCCAAAGTCGTGCTGGAAGTCATGTTGCCCCTGTGTGAATGGAGTCTTAGTGTTGTCACATGAAAAGATATAATAAAATATTTACAAAAATATGAGGGGTGTACTCACTTTTGTGAGATATTGTATATGCCTTCAACTTGATTCGGCAGTATAAGAGAAGAACCTACCAGCTAGACAGGAATTAGCTGATTTGGCTGAATGAACATGCACCCTTCTCTTCCTTCTTCATTCAAATTGATGCTTGAGACAACTGTTAGAAGGTAAGTGGACATCTTTCCTTTCTTTTTCTTTCCATGTCAACATATGTGTCTCCACTTGTCCCTGAGAGGTGTCAGATGAGGCTCAAAGGCTCAGGCCCCTCCTCTTTCTAGTGTTACATCTTTGTAACAGGCTGAGGCAGTCAGACACCCAAACTGTGTTTACATGAGGTCCTCTGTAGTCCCTCCATACCTTCTGCAAGTTCACCATTGGTGGCAGTGCTGCCGTTAGAAATCATGGGGCCTTGTATGGCCTACCTACCAGACCACCCTTCTATCCCCACCCAAATGTGCTCAGCGTTTTGCTGCAAATTGTTGGTGTGACAATAGTAGGTAATGCAGAGTGTAGAAATCAGTGGTATGCAAGGCAGAGGTCAGTAGTATGAAACACAGAACTTAAGCCCCGTACACACGATCGGATAACCTATGGATTTTCGTCCGATGGATTTGTCCATCGGAAATCCGATGAAACTGTTTTTCATCAGTCTTGCCCACACACCATCAGTCAAAAAACCGACCGTTCCAAACGTGGTGACGTAAAACACTCCGATGAGCTGAGAAAAATGAAATTCAATGCTACTGAGCATGTGTCGACTTGATTCTGAGCATGCTTGGGTTTTTTATCTGATGGATTTCCCCACAGACGATCGGAAATTGCCATCGGTTTTTTATCCATCAGATAATTTTAAAACATGTTCTATTTTTTAAAACCGATGGAAAAAAGACTGATGGGTCCCATACACGATCGGTTTGTCTGATGAAAACCATCCATCAGACGGTTTTCATCAGTCGAACTGATCGTGTGTACAGGGCTTTAGAGGTCGGAAGTACATATCGCAGAGTTTGGGAGTCAGAAATATGATACACAGAGTTCAGGCCTTAGGAGTACAAAACGCAGAGTTCAGGGCTCAGAAATACAAAACGCAGAGTTCAGGGCTCAGAAGTACAGAACACAGAGTCCAGGGTGCTTAGGAGTACAGAACGCAGAGCGCAGGGCTCAAGAGAACAGAACGCAGGGGCTCAGGAGAACAGAATGCAGAGCGCAGGGCTCAGAGTACACAATGCAAAGTTCAGGGGTCAGTGGTACAGTATGGAGAATTCAGGGGTCAGGCATACAGAATGCAGAGTTCAGGGCTCAGGAGTATAGAATGCAGAGTTCAGGGCTTGGGAGTATGGGAAGAAGAGTTCAGGGATCAGGGGCTTGCATTGCAGAGTTCAGGGGTCATAATTATGGAATTCAGAGTTCAGCGGTCACAAGTTCAAACGTGCATCTGCATTTCAGGCATTAGAAAACTGCCATACACCCTATAATACTTCCAGCTCAGCACCGAGGATCTGTCATTAGAACCAGCACCCTTGTACAGCCTGCTGTCCCCCTGGCACTGCCCCCAGCTGCTCACTGTTTCCACACACATGCATCTCCTGGTTTTGCAACGCGTGCCTGCAGGGCCTCATCCACACAGCTCACTGATTGACACCGGCTCTCTTGTTCCCTGGGTCCAACCAAATTCTTATTTACGTTTTAATCTCCAAGGCAGTGGGCAGAATTATGCTGTTAGTTGAGACAGAAAAACTGGCTCTCAGCACAGCTGAACTGCTGGACACAGTTCATACAGGGGTTTCTGGTAGGGTGGATGCTGTGTGGGCCAGCCAGAGGTGGCTCCTGCATGGTCCCCCTGCTGACTCGGTGGGGACAGGCCCAGAACAGGGAATGTGGTTGTATGTCCCCTATCAGCAGCAAACTTGGACAAGCTTGCTTGTAATGGACTTCTCCTCTGCAGTTGTAGCATATCACTGAACCTGGGAATGTGCAGGTAAGGGATGTTTGTAAATAAAAACAAGATCTGCATCTTTGACCAAAGTTGAATAATGCCCTTGCTATAGATGTAAATCATTTACCTCATGAAGCCTGACTGGAAAACTCCCTGGATGTTGCTAAGAGAGGCCCAGCTGTTACTGCTTGCCTCCATCATCACAGGAGTGAGCTCTTTCTCAAATGTATCCCCCCTCACTTGTGCTTTCTTTCCCCTGATGCAGTAGCTCTGAGTTCAGTGTCTGAGAGCTCAGTCCTGTGATGGTGAAGGTGAGCAGTAACAGCTAGGCCTCTCTAATGCCTAGAACACACAGTCAGAAAATCGGATAAAAAAAATGGCTTTCTAAGCGATCGTACAATAATCTGATTGTTAGTACACAGCTTTCAAAAGCCGATCACAACAGTTCATGCAAAATAATCTGAAGGGACAAACGCAACATTTTTTCTTGTACAATACCTGAACGTACAGTATTCATTTAATCAGTACAGTATTCGTCATAAAAAAATTGGAAGACCAAGACCACACATGCTCAGAAACGACAGTACAATACAACTAGGGATGCACCAATACTACTTTTTTAATAACGAGTACCAATACTTTTTTCAAGTACTTGCCAATATCAATTACTAATACCTATTTTTAGTGTCTTGGTGGTGTAGCGGTTAGGCACTTGCCAGAGTTTCTGCGGTCCAGACGTCACATCTCACACTACCCATGCAATGCTAAATACATGACTTTCGAAGCTGTATTCTGTTGTACGAGAATTTTTGTATATTTAGTAACATCTTCATTTTCGATATGAGACTAGCATGCAAACAAAATCATTTGTCTGATATTCTCATTGTGTGTGTGTGTGTGTGTGTGAGTCTTTAGCGACGTCCTGGGAGCATTCTAGTCAGTCTTCATGAGGTACATAAATGGCCTACACCTATAGTAGGGTATTATTCAACTTCAGTCAAAGCTGCCCACTTTGTTTTTATTAGGGTTGTCTCGATACCCCTTTTTTAGGACCGAGTACAAGTACCGATACTTTTTTCCAAGTACTCGCCGATACTGATTACCGATACTTTTTTTTTCAATGTCATGTGGCAGTTTGACAGATAGGCACAGATAGGTGGCACAGACAGGTGGCTGGCACTGACTGGTGACTGGCACTGATGGGCACAGACAGGTGGCACAGACAGATGGCTTGCACTGACTGGTGACTGGCGCTGATGGGCACAGACAGGTGGCTGGCGCTGATGGGCACAGACAGGTGGCACTGATTGCACTGATAGGTAGCACTGATTGCACTGATAGTGCTACCAGTGCCATCTATCAGGTGGCACTGGTAGATGGCACTGATTGCACTGATAGGTGGCACTTGTGGGCACTGATAGATGGCACCAATAGGTGGCTGGCACTGAAATGCTGCAAAAAATGACACAGGATTTATTAAAAAAAAAAAAAATGCAAAAAGCTGCAACGCCCATCTTGGTACACCCTGCACTCGGCTGCAGTAAGCAGCAGCAAACATCTTGTTACACCCAGCCCATATAGCTCGGGCTGGGTGTAACAAGATGTCTGCTGCTGCTTACTGCAGCCAAGTGCAGGGTGTACCAAGATGGGCGTCGGGACGTTCAACCGCTGACGGCGACCGAATGTGACAGCACCTGTCACCGATCCCGATGCGGCTGTGCCCTACACCCCAGCCAGCTTACCAGGTGAGAGACTCGCTCTCTGCTCGCCAAATCCGTCCACTGACTGTGCCCGCCCTCTCCAGCCAGACTCCGCCCACACTTTCCTTCCACAGACTCTGCCCGCCCCCTCTCCAGCCAGACTCCGCCCGCACTCCCCCACCCTCTCCAGCCACTGACTCCTCCCGCCCTCTCCAGCCACACTACACTAGAAAAAAAAAGTATCGGGTGAAGCATCGGGAGCATTTGCGCGAGTACAAGTACTCGCGCAAATGCTTGGTATCGGTCCCGATGCCGATACTAGTATCAGTATCGGGACAACCCTAGTTTTTATCTAGACCAGTGGTTCTCAACTCCAGTCCTCAGGGCCCACCAACAGGCCAGGTTTGCAAGATAACTGAAATGCATCACAGGTGATATAATTTGCTGCTCAGGGATTGCAGTATTCTAGTCTGCATCTCACCAAGGTAATACTTAAAATCTGGCCTGTTAGTGGGTCCTGAGGACAGGAGTTGAGAACCACTGATCTAGACGCTCCTTATCTGCACAGGCAGTTTTATGGTAAAGGTAACTATATTCTTTGTTTTCAGAACAGCTGAGGTGCTTTTTTCACTTCTTGCCCGTGCTATAGCTGAAAGATGGCTACAGCGCAGGCTCACATTGCCGGGAGGGCACCATGGACGTCCTCCTTTGATCACGCTTCCCGTAAATCGGCATGGATCTATGACCGCCGTGTCCTTGGTACACAGCTAATCACAAACCGGGGTAAAGAGCCAATTACAGCGGCTCTTTACCATGTGACCAGCTGTGTTTAATCACAGCTGATCACAGTGTAAACAGTATTTACCAGTCATGGGCAGTCCTCTCCTCACACTGACAGCGCGAGAGAAGAGGAGAGCCAATAACCAGCAAATACACACAGGGGACATCTTCACTGATAATCAGGGCACTGATCATTATTGTCCTGATTGTCAGTGCAGCCCCAACAGTGTCCACAAGTTCTGCCAATCAGTGCACATCAGTGCTGCCTGTCAGTGGCCATCAGTGCCACATATCAGTGCTGCCTCATCAGTGAAGCCCATCAGTGCTCATCAGCACACATCAGTGAAGGAGAAAAATGACTTAGTTAGAATTTTTTTATAACAGAAACTAAGAAAAACGTTTTTTCTAAAATGTTGTTCTTTCTTCGTTTGTTTAGCAAAAAATAAAAAACCCAGTGGTGATTAACCACCTCCCGCCCGCTGTATAGGGAAATGATGACTGCGGGGTGGTTCTAATATTCTGGGACGATGTCATCCCACTCTCACTGATCTCAGTAAAGAGACGATGAGACAACTCTTTACCCATGTGATAAGCTGTGTCCAATAAAAGCTGATCCCATGTAAACAAAGGAAATGTCGGTTATCGGCTTTCCTCTTCTCACACTGACAGCGTGTGAGGTGAGGAGAGCTGATCAGCGGCATTTCCTCACAGGGCACACTTGCAGATAATCAGGGCCCTGATTATCAGTGCAGCACCAACAGTGCCCATCAGTGTTGCCAGTCAGTGCCACCTTTCAGTGCTTGCTCATCGGTGCTGCCTATCCGTGCCCATCAGTGCTGCATATCAGTGCCTCCTCATCATTGCCCATCAGTGCTGCATATTAGTGCTTTCTCATCATTGCCCATCAGTGCTGCATATTAGTGCTTTCTCATCATTGCCCATCAGTGCTGCATATTAGTGCCTCCTCATCATTGCCACCTCATCAGTGCCCATCAGTGCTGAATATTAGCGCCTCCTCATTAGTTCCCATCAGTGCTGCATATTAGTGCCTCCTCATCATTGCCTATCAGTGCGGCATATTAGTGCCTCATAATCATTGCCCATCAGTGCTGCATATTAGTGCCTCCTCATCATTGCCACCTCATCAGTTCCCATCAGTACAGCTTATTAGTGCCTCCTCATCATTGGCCATCGGTGCTGCATATTAGTGCCACCTCATCAGTGCTGAATATTAGTGCCTCCTCATCATTGCCCATCAGTGCTGCATATTAGTGCCTCCTCATCATTGTCAGCTCATCAGTGCTGCATATTAGTGCCTCCTCATCATTGCCCATCAGTGCTGCATATTAGTGCCTCCTCATCATTGCCCATCAGTGCTGCATATTAGTGCCTCCTCATCATTGCCACCTCATCAGTTCCCATCAGTGCTGCATATTAGTGCCTCCTCATGATTGCCCATCAGTGCAGCATATTAGTGCCACCTCATCATTGCCCATCAGTGCTGCAGATTAGTGCCTCCTCATCATTGCCCATCAGTGCTACATATTAGTGCCTCCTCGTCCGTTCCCGTCAGTGCTGCATATTAGTGCCTCCTCATCATTACCCATCAGTGCTGCATATTAGTGCCTCCTCATCAGTGCTGCATATTAGTGCCTCCTCATCATTGCCACCTCATCAGTGCACATCAGTAAAGGAGAAAAATTACTTACTTACAAAATTTTCTACCAGAAAACGAAAAACATTTTTTTTTTCAAGATTAGTGCCTCCTCATCACTGCCCATCATTGCTACATATTAGTGCCTCCTCATCATTTCTGCATATTAGTGCCTCCTCATCATTGCCACCTCATCAGTTCCCATCAGTGCTGCATATTAGTGCCTCCTCATCATTGCCACCTCATCAGTGCTGCATATTAGTACCTCCTCATCATTTCTGCATATTAGTGCCTCCTTATAATTGCCACCTCATCAGCGCACATCAGTAAAGGAGAAAAATTACTTATCTACAACATTTTCTAGAAGAAAAAGAAAAAAATAAATTCAAAACTGTCAGTCTTTTTTATTTTTTTCTAGCAAAAATAAAAAACCCAGTGGCAATTGAATACCACCAAAAGAAAGCTCTGTCTCAAAAAAAAATGATACAAAGTTTCTTTGGGTACAGTGTTGCATGGCCACGCGATTGTCATTCAAAGTGCAACAGCACTGAAAGCTGAACATGGGCCTGGGCAAGAAGGGGATAAAAGTGCCCAGTGTTGAAGTGGTTAAATATAACTAAAAGAAAGCTTGCTCTCCAAAAATGATAACAATTTAATTTGGGTACAGAGTTGCATGACTGTGCAATGGTCTATCAGGCTCGGTCGGTACCCACAGAGGCGACCTGTCGGGCGACTTAGCCCCCTGACAAGTCGCGCTCCATTCAGTGCAATGGAACCATTCTAACCGGAGCAACTCAAGTCGCTCCGACTTAGGGAAAGGTTCCTGTACCATTTGGGGGCAATTTCAGAGCGACTTGCATTGACTTCTATTACAATCCTTTGCAAGCCGTGCTGAATGGGGTGGCTTCAGAGTCTGGCGACTCAAAGGGAACCGAGACTCAAAGTGTGACAGTGCTGAAAGCTGAAAATTGGCCTGGGCAGGAAGGGGGTGAAAATGGCCAGTATTGAAGTGGTTAATACATGTAAAATCCTAATAAATATTTGTGTATGACTGCAGGCAGCACACTATGTAGTGTTCCTTATCCATAAAATAGTGAAAGTGTACAGCTTTCCTGAGCAGTGAGTTGCCTTTCATGGGGCTGCCTCATTACCTCTCTATATATGTCTCTAAACAAGAGTTTACCCCAGCACAGTTGTTTCAGCTCTCTGACAACCGCGCCACTCCCCGTCCACGTGTCTAAAAATAACCTCTGACGTCCGTCGGCGCAGGCCAACTCATTTACAAAGAAAAGGCGGGTCATGTGACTGCAGGCGGCTCGCCATTGGGCGAACTCCTCCGGCCGGCGTTGAGGCGGTTAACGTATGACATCAGCCCAGCCTGCCTCGCAGCGCGCTCGTCCCGCCCGATATGTAAAACAGGGAACGCTCGCACGTCATTTCTGACCAATGACAGAACGGCTAAGTGACATCATGTCGCAGGAAACCTTATATAAGTAAGTAGGGTGTCGGGCAGAGTTAGTGGCGCTTTGAGAAGTCGGGTGCGGGCCGGTGCTGTGCTGTGTGGGGTGGGTGCGTCTGTCGGCAGAATAAGGAAGTGGCCGCCTCGTTGTTCGGCTCAGCAAGGAAAAGACGTGGTCCCACACCCTGTGAACTTTGCCTTGTGAACTTCTCCTCATAGTACACGAAGAAGAGACAGCCATTGGTGGACTGGGCGGTAAAAGTTGTTGCTGGGTTCCCAGGAAGAGCTGTGTGTGGAGGAGGGGGGGGGGCACCACCTGCCAGGAAAGTGTGACCAACACACTGCTAACAAAGGCTGCCTGCCCCTTAAAGGGATATACACCCCTCCAAGAACAAAGAAGCATCTTCAGGAGTGGGGACTGCTACGTCAACAGACGACCAAGTTCATATCGTTCCTCTGCATACAGATGGGGCTTCTTCGACTCTACTCCCTCAGGCTTGTATCTAAACTGTCTTAAGGTATAATGGAAACGCCTTTCTACCATGATGATGTGTTAAATGTGCGCCCGGCTTACAACGTCTATACTTTCGGCACCATGATGAAGAAAGACCTCAACCTGAACTTAACCGACCAGGTAGTGGCCAACCTGAAACCCCTACGGGACAACGACGGCCTTTTGACTTCTCCCGACCTTGGCCTGCTAAAGCTAGCTTCCCCAGAACTAGAGAGACTGATCATTCAGTCGAATGGCCTGGTTACCACTACGCCTACTACAAGCCAGTTCCTGTACCCAAAGGTAGCCAGCGACGAGCAGGAGTTTGCCGAAGGATTTGTAAAAGCACTAGAGGACCTCCACAAGCAGAATCAACTCGGGGTCCCGACCACAGGCGTGGATTTAAGTTCTCTGCCTTCTGGGGCAAGTCTTCAGCCTCCCTTGCCGTCTGATGCACCCGTCTATGCCAACCTCAGCAGCTATTCTACTGGGACAATAGGCACCACTGTTAACTACAGCACTGACACGGTACCGTATCCTCCTCCTCCATCTGGGTTGGCACAACAGCCTGCCCCACCTCCACCTCGAATGCAGAGCCTCAAGGATGAGCCTCAGATCGTGCCCGAGATTTCAAGTTTTGGGGAAAGTCCCCCAATGTCGCCAATAAATATGGACACGCAAGAGAGAATAAAGGCCGAAAGAAAAAGATTAAGAAACAGAATAGCTGCTTCCAAATGCAGGAAGAGGAAACTAGAGAGAATCTCCAGGCTGGAAGAAAAGGTAAAAAGCCTTAAAAATCAAAACACGGAGTTGGCATCTACTGCCAACCTGTTGAGAGAACAGGTGGCCCAGCTTAAGCAAAAGGTCATGAGTCACGTCAATAGTGGCTGCCAACTCCTTCCTCAACAAGTTCAAGCTTACTAAACTTTGGTTTCTATATCTGCATCAGTTGAGCAACTTCATTCCAAAAGAAAGGCTCTCTTGCCAAATAGTGGGTTGTCCTGGCACTGTACCATTGTATACCTGTCAGGATCAAAGACCCAGCCAAAGACTATGCCGGATTGGACCTTTTAGCTACCAATTTGCTTCCGTCACTACTGCGTCTTCTTCAGGCTCTACAGTTGCAGTTTTATAGGACAAGAGGTGAAGATTATTGGGGCCTTAACATTTTGAAGCAGATTCTTACTATACAGATTGTAGCTTTGTGTTTCGGTTAACCCTTTTCTAGCGTTAAGGGTCACATTATGCAGCAAATACTTTTTGCTTTCTGACATCACTAGGGTAGAAGGAATTGGGATTTAAAAGGTCATTCCACTCAAAAGTTATACTTTAGTTCGAGGTGGAGTCTGGTGTGGAGAGTCATTTGCTGCCTCCTTATCTCTGGGGACTCTGACATTCTCTGTTCCCACTCCTTAATTTTTACATTCTCGGTTATTTAAAATAAATGTATTACAAGGAGAGACTGCAGCCGTTCTGCAGATGTGGGGACTCAAATCTTGCATAGTCCTTTAGAACCCCTGATTTAGAACACTCCAGCTTCTACAAAAAAAACTGCAAAATGTCTCTCTTTTGCGAAGACTGACTTTTTTTTGGTGTAAAGCATCTCCAAGGAACACAGAATATTTTTGACAACCTAATGTTTACAGTACCTCACTGTTAATGTGCAGTGTTTGTATTTAAAGTGTAAAACCTCTTAGACAAACTTGGTCAGTTAATAACGCCAAGTGCAATTACTGCTGATACTTGTATACTGCCTTAATTGTTTACAAGGTTTTTAGAGCAGTGAGAAGCTAAGGGGAGGGGTGGGGGCTGGTAGTAATCCCTTTATCACTGAAGGCTTTGTAACATTGCTGATCGCTCCTGTATTGGAGTAGTAAGTAGGACTGTGTTATAATTGCACACATTAGATGTCATTTGTAAAATAATGTAAATGTTATATTTTACAGATCTCCTTTTGTTTGAAGTGGTCAGTTTGCTATATTTATGTTATACTGGGAACAATATTTTTAATTTTTTCCTTTTTTTTTTTTTTTTTTTTTTTACAATACATTCCAGTATATCCAGTATTTTAGTGCCCTTATGCACAATAAAATATTGTCCGAATGATAAAACGTGCCAGTGTGCCTGATGATGTAGACTTGTTTTGTGTGTATGTGTAGTAAAAGCTATATTATGAAAATTATTTTATAAGTAGCCACAAGGTATTAGATGCATACCTGATGTGCTTGTATGCAAATATTTTATCTAAGGGTAAAATATTTTCTAGTTTATATCAAATATAAATTTATGGGAAAAGGTGTTATCTACATAATGCACTATGGATGAGTTTTGATCATGCTTAACCTGTTCCCTGCCAGCAGCAGTAGATTAACAATCCAACTTGCACTGTTAAATGTTCTTAGCTTTGCAGCTTAGTGCAGTTGTGGTCTTTTCAGTGACTGTGAACTTGCACATAAATTGACCCCATTATGTGTTTTGGTGGATGGACAGCTGTTGGTCACCTTCTGAGATGCTAGAAAACAAAGTTCGCCTGGAGAGTGCAAAATCTGCTGCAGCTCTGCATAGAAACCAATCACTTCCAGGTTTTGTTTTTTTGTCAAAGCTTTATTGAACAAGCTGAAGTTAGAAGCCGATTGGCTAACATGCAGTGCTGTAACAGATTTTGCACTCTCCAGTTAATCAATACTATGAACCAAAAAATTTTCATTTTGTATTATACAACAAAAATAATTCTTAATTTTTGCCAAAATGTAAATGAGATGATCATTACAAAATATCGTATCTGATACGGTCACACACCTCTGATCATTTTACAGTGAATAGAAATGATCAGGCAGGTTGCAAAAGCTTTGTCAGATCACTATCATTCCCTTCAAATAAGCAGCTCCCTCCCCTCTTTATTGACATGAGCTTCGATGTAAATTACACCTGTGGGCACTTCAGAGGAGGATATTTATAAATTCTGTTAATACTGCCAAGTGCAATTACTTGTATATTGTCTTTTGTTTACAAGATTTTTAGAGCAGCGAGAAGCTAAACTGGAGCAATGAGAGAGATTTAGGCTTCGTTTGCACACCATAGGTACAGCAACCCATTCATTTTAATGCAGGGAAAGAAGTCCTTGACTCTATTGAGGCCCTGTTCAAATATACTGATTTGTGATCATGGGTGGAATCGCTGCAAGTCCGAATTGCAATGCTGGCACAACACAGCATGCGTGTTTGTGTACCATTCATTTTTAATGGCACCCCAACGTGGTGTGGTCTTGCTACGCAATTTATCACGTGACAGACTTGACATACTACTGCGTGCAGCTTGTTGCACAGCTTTGGGAGCAAGCTTCGCATGATGTGGTTTGTTGTGTGGCAATCGCAGCAAAACATTTCCTGCGTTTGAGGTGCAATTAAAAATAAATAGCACACTAGTGCTGTGTTTTGCCAGCATTGCAGTGCAATTTGGAATCGTGGGCAGAATTGCAGCAATTCCTCCCATGATCCTAAATCACTAGATGTGAAATCACACCATACAGCATCACATGCAACACCATGCAGTTTAGCATGCACAAAATCACACTGCGCCTGCCAATAAGTGGGGGTGCCATTAAGAATTAATGGCACTCCAGTGCATCTGCTAAAGTACAGATACATTTCTCAGTGGGTCAGGAATGCATACGATTTTGCAGGTGTTCCCCATTTGCAGAGGTGTGAACATAGCGAGATGTAGCGTAACTATAAAATTGCTACTTGATTCATAATTTTTTTTTACCTCTGCTACTCGGAAGTAGCACTGACAAAATCATACCTGCCCCTTACTACTTGTTAATTGTGCATATGTTTTAAATGAAAATTTGTATAATCTACAATACTACACATGTTTAAGGCCTTTGCTAAACTGTCTTGGGCCTCATGGGCACCTGGGGCCCTACAATGTAAAAGTTGAGGGTGTTTCCCCACTTGGGATCCACAGGTGCTTTTTACAGTCACCCATAGAAATCAGAGTCTGTACGCAGGTATTTGCTGGTGCTTTCCAAAGTAGTAAGTATGACAGTCTACGCCCAGGGTTGAATGAATGTACAGGTTTAAACAAGTATCAGCGCCTACCCCCATACATCCATTGATTTTTATGGGCAACTGTATGCATCACTTGTGGCTTCCAGGAAGATAAATACACCCAAATCTGGCTCCAGGAACTTATGTGCATTATCTGTTCCTCAGGATTACAGGCAAAGGGGGTTCACAAACCTTTTGTTAAATAATATTTGTCTAATATTGTTGCTAATTTGATGAATTTCCCTCAGAGTATATAACCTAACCAGTCATATGCACTTTCATTGCCACCTGCTGAAATGACAAAGTTAAAATAATGACTTTTTAAAAGCTGAGTTTTGCATATAGTATACATAGATACATAACACCATGTGGCACTGGCCAGGCCTGCTGGTTGGTCATTCTGGCACTTAACAGTGCAGTGTAGAATTAGTATTGGGGAGGGACCACATTTTCTCAACTACTAGAGAAAACAGAGGAGCTAGTTCTAAATTGCATGGGACATAAAGAAAAAAAAAAACTACTGGCAGTTTATTCTGTCAGCCAATAGCATAACAGTTCCTTCATTTATATGATCTGCAGCATAATTTTCTCTCACGAAACGTTGCAAGAATAGGTTCATGTTATCCTGATGCGTCTGGTACCCTTTTATGTAAATGCTGTAATCAAATCATTTAGTCAAAAGGATTACTTACATTTTAAATGGACCTTAATGCAGGGAGGTGGTGAGGCTTCCTGATCACCTGGCCATTTGTTGGCTCTCAAAGTGGTCACATGATCAGGAGACTGGGAAGCTGTGACCTAGAGCTGTCAGTGACAGTAAGTGCGTATGTAGCTAGCTGCACTCCCTTGGCACTCCGATTACTGCTTCAACAATCAATATCCATGCAAAAAAGCAACTTTTTCCCCTTTCCTCCCCTCAAAACGCTCACTCTTGCAGGTTCCTGGCTTGGCAAATGGTTATCTAGGCACTATAGGAGTGCACATGTTAGATTTTCGGAGTGATCAAGTGGAAGGTCAATGCATTTTAGGAGTGTGGTTAAAGTGGAATTTCAGAGAAACTGCTAAATACATGGTTACAAGAAGTTTACCTTTTGTGTTCCTGATACACCCTGCCCTGTGAATTTGTCTTTAAAAACAAATTTAAAGGCCCATTAACACCAGCAGCTGTGCATTACATTGACGTGCACAGCTTTGGTGCAGTGCCCTTTATTCTAAATGGCACCCCATCTATTGCAACCAAATCATTGATGTGTTGATTAGAAACATGATGCAATTTTAGGCTGGATTCACACCTATGCAGTTTTAGTGCTTTTTGCAGATTTGCACTACAGTTCATTTTACACGGTTTCCTATGGAACACGTTCTGTAGTGCAAATCTGCAAAATGCAAAAAGCACTAAAAATGCATAGGTGTGAATCCAACCTTGGGGGCCATGCACACTGGGCCCAAAAAAAGCTGCTTCTATGAAGAGTTTTGCCTGTAGGAGCAGCTCGCTATGTGTCCATACACATTAGGACAGGGATCCTCAAACTACGCCCTCCAGCTGTTGCGGAACTACAAATCCCATGAGGCATTGTAAAACTCTGACATTCACAGACATGACTAGGCATGATGGGAATTGTAGTTCCTGAACACCTGGAGGGCCGTAGTTTGAACACCCCTACATTAGGACATTTAGACTAGGTTCACACTGCTGTGGGATTGAAATTGTGCGAGTTCAGCTGAACTCGCACGATTTTATACCTGCATGTCAGTCTGACTTCCGGGGTGATTTCAAAGACATCTGTGCAGTTTCATGCACAGTTGTCTATTGAAGTCGCACCTGAAGTCGCCAAAAGTAGTACAGAAACTACTTTTGGGAATCGGTGCATTGTCGTACGGATTCAGACGGTACTATAGCTGCTGATTTGACATGCCAAATGGCATCAACGTAAACCTGGGCTTAAAGGCATTTTTTAAGCTCAATGTTTAGAGGCAGGGAAAAGAAAAAAAAACTTCTGGTTTGCGTTTTTTGAGAGAAGTTGTCTGGCAGAAAAAAAAAACACTAAACGCCAGTACAAAATAGCTCTATATGAGCTTAAAGGGGTTGCTCCGCCGGAAAAAAATATATTAAAAGCCAGCAGCTACAGCAGCTGCTGGCTTTTAATATTTGGACACTTACCTGTCCTGGAGTCCAGCGACGTCCGCAGCAGAGGACGAGCGACCGCTCGTCGCTCTGTTGCTCCCTCCTCCATCCTCGCTGAGGGAACCAGGAAGTGAAGCCCTGCGGCTTCATGCGCGGTTCCCTACGGCGCATG